>JAOQIF010000189.1:0-110685 GCA_026260285.1 Colletotrichum sansevieriae | reverse complement strand
ACCTATAGGTACCTATAGGTAACTTCTAACATTCTGGGTAGTACCCGTTACTACCCAACCCATACCGCGGGTACCCATGGGACCCACGGGCTGGGTAATTTGCATCTCTACGTAGAAGTCATTGGCGGAACCTCCCTGCTTCGAGCCCCAAATCGATCCAAGCTTCGATTGGAGGTCGTTCGCGTTGAGCACTCCGGCTCCGCTCACGGGCAAAGATCCGAGAATGCCGGTCAGAGACTGAACGTAGTTGGATGGGAGAAGGAGGTTGGTTACATCGCCAAGGATGTCGAGAAGGCCGGCCGGGGCGGCGTTGGCGGACTGAAGAAGGAGTGCGGTGAGCGCAGCTTGGCGGATGGTAGAACGCATGTTGATTTCAGTGAAAGTAATATCAGATATGAGACGATTGCGTAGCCAGGAACGAGAGACGAAGAGATGAGGCTTTGGGAGGACAGTGGGTCTTGGTGAAGAATTTTCTGACTTGATGAAGGATCACTGCGAATCTCATATTCTAAACACGGGACGAAAGACTTGGTGTTGATGAAGGAGACAAGCAGAACGTCTTGCGCCCTGAACGTGTCCGGGGCATCGGCATTCGAAGCCCTCGAGCCGCTATCCCGCGGCCTTCCGCACCCTAGCAAGCTCTCGCGGAAATAGGTAAGGGGTTGGAAACAAGCTCCCCGCGATGAACTCGATGATCTATAAGCTAAGGGGCAACTTTGAGCCGATCTTTGAAGGAAGTAAAGCGAATGGGACAGTATATTTTCGGTGGTATTCTATTTCGTATTGGTCATAAAGTTTGGTAGTGTTTGCGGTTGTTCGGTAATAGGAAACGCTGGTAGTCTAGCGCATGGCCCGATGTGCTTCTCGTCCAGGGCGCCAATCCCGGATGGGTTTTCCCCCCTTGGCTTTTAGCCCATCTTGTGGAGTTTCTCGTCGTCCAACGACGTTGAAGTCCAAACGAATTCGGCTTTGCTCGCCGTTGTGCTGCACTAGTTCTTTGATGAAATTTAAGCTTGACTCGGAGCGCCACAACCGGCCGCGTAGAGCAACTTCACCTATCAACGTGCGCTTGTGACTCGAATATTGGGAGAATGATACCGGCGTCATGCGGTTATCTCAGCACAATCAGCAAACTTCACTGCCAAACAGGAACCCTGTTTACTTAGGATTTCAACGAATGTTGATGTCGTAGTTCTCATGGGCTATCCTTGTTCGCTTACATCCCCTGGATTCAACCCATCTAAAGGTGTCCCGGCAACGTACGGCCCAAGCTTTCATGATACATAAGCTCACGGATCCATACTACAGTAGACAAATGAGCCACACAGGCTTTTTGGCGCCTGGCTCGGACCACGAGTGGGAGACCCTATAGAGTAGGTTCTCAGGACTCTCCGCCAGAGCCAAGATCTTTTGACAACAACGGCCCTGGCTTTGCAAGCCGACGCTTCGATCGTTTACTCTCAACAGTTCTCTTAACCGGCCATTCTCGCATTTTGCAGTCCATGCTCTTCGGACCGATATCAGGTGAACGCATCGTCCGCTCCAGTCCGGAGTGACCTGACAACTGACAAGTTCAAGATCTTTTTCTTTGCCTTGTGCGAAGACCCGAAAATGGCCTGGCTTCAGCAGGCCAAGCAGACCGCGATAAGTTGGTCCGGAAAAGTCTCAAAGCCTCTGCGAAGACCCAGTCTGCCGACGACCCCTTGGGTAGAGGATCCGTCGGTCGAGCCGGGCCGATTCTAGTGATCTCAAGCTTTTGGCCCTCTTAGACCTTTGGACGGACTCGGAATGTTCTGCTCCGAAACCACTTCTATAAGTATAACTCATATTGTAAGTAAAAGTTACCTCGGATTCAAGTAGATGCTATGATGCTATCTGCTTGTGTTTTTCGCTGGCTATGGCGAACTGCAAGAAAAACAAAGAGCTGCTGTTGCCTTGAAGCGGGTAGTTTTATTTACTGCGGTAAATGTTATGACAGTCGAATATGGCTCAACATCTTCTGCGGAGTGAGAGAGAGTGCCATTTATTTGCTCTCCTCACCCTCTCCCTACTTCTCTTGTCAGCATGGAGCTCTTATTCTAGAAGCTAGGCAGTTTCTTACTCTAGGATATAACACGCGCATGAACCGTACAGTGTTTTGGAACTCAAATCAACATAGTCGGCAACCAAAGGCTCAAGGACGGTACGGATGTAAATAGAGATGCAAATTACCCAGCCCGTGGGTCCCATAGGTACCCGCGGTATGGGTTAGGTAGTAACGGGTACTACCTAAAATATTAGAAGTTACCCATAGGTAACCATGGGTTATATAGGTTTAGGTCATAGCTAATATAGGTACCTATAGGTAAGGGGTTTTATATAACTTATTATAGGTATCTTTTATAGTAATCGATTTAATTTTTTAATTCTATAGATATCTATATCTAGAACTAATCGCTACCGTAGTTCCTGCCTGCCTTCAGGATTACCTAGACTAATAGTTTATAAATTTTATATTAACTATTACAAATTAATAGTTTATACTAAATATACCTTACTTTTAATAAGATCTTTAAGATTAATTTATAACTACTACCTATAGTTATTTATATATAAGTAGGCTACCTATAGGTAGGTTAACCCATAGGCTGCATTACCTATAGGCTTTTAATATAAGCTAGACCTATGGGTAATTTGGGTACCCGTAGAGTACCCGTGGGTGATTTTGGGTACTACCCATTTTGGTACCTATGGGCTTTTTGCATCACTAGATGTAAACACCATGTTATCGCATTTTCCCAAAGGTTTGAGAACATCCTCCAGGACCTCGCCCATGAACGCCCTACCACAGTGCTCGAGAGATTAGTGAGATTAGTCAGATATCTGTTTTTCGAGAGTTCACCACGTGCCAGCACAAAAGCCATCGAGAGCTTCGAGAGAGACTTTCATCGTTTACAGTATCGAGGTACTATGTTGTAACAGACTTCCTCAAGCTCTATATGACTCTTCCCATCTCGAACCCTGACATCGAGGGTCTCCTTCAGCGTTAGAAGTAAAATTTCTTCACGTAGTTCCCGTTTTTCTGGGATTAAGTATGTGAGAGATGGATATCCTTGATCAAAGATAGGAGCTGTTAACGACGAAGATCGGCAGCATTCGAATTAAAATGGGACCGAGAGGTGTTTCTTTCTCCAGATTCACGGTGGAAAAATAGAAATGCTAAAAGCACTTCAAAGTCCAGGACTTTGTGGCGCTCATACACCGATCTTGTTGAGATTGTCCCGTTGAGTATGTGCACATTTGACCGGTCCAATTAGATATCAGCTTTGTAAGAACATAATACTTCAACGTATAGTGTCTCGAGAGAGAATTAAAGGGCGTTAAAGATCAGCCCTCGGAAAACAAAAGTGCCCTCCGTTCCTCGTGCAGCAGATGCAGCTCTCAGTGCGTAATTTGGTCATCGTGCAAAGTGTGCGCAGCCTGGAAAAGGGTCCTAGAAATGCCGTGTTAACTACTCACAAGGGCGAACTTTGCGGATTTGCAACACTTTGAGTCCCAATACTTCTGTTTTAAAGGTCCGTCAAGTCAAAAGTTTCCAGAAAAACGTGTTGACGCAGCGCAGAGGTGCACAATCACGCTTCACCAACGCGTGTGAATACACCGATAAAGTCCACCCACATCTGTTTCCATCCTCTGGGAATAGTAACGTCGTAGGAAAATTCAGTTAAGAGGAAACCCTGGGAAAGTATCCTCAAGGCACAAGTGTTTTCGAAATTAAAGCAAAGAATCCATCTAGTTCTCCACGTACCTCCCCAAAGCTTGCCAATCGTTGACCGCCACAGACCCATTGCGTAAATTGCTAGAAACGAGTCAAATAACGTGTTCTATACACAGACTCATGCCCGTCAAGTCGCGCTGGATGAGTCGCGGAACGAAGCACGGTATATTTCTACCTACAAGCCTCTTTACGGTTGAGCTTTTCATCTCGACCTGCAGTAACGGGAATGAGTTCTGGTGTGTTTCACTATGGCACTCAGTCACCGCCCGAATCGAATTCGTCAACACGGGTCTTACAGGTCTGGTAACTGCAATAATTCCTGACAGTTAAGTAGAGATGGTGATATCGGGGCCACGATGAGCATTCTGGTAGGACTGATAGATGAGAACCTTAAAGCCCTTCATCATTGAAACATTGTACTTCCAACCCCTCCAGACCAAAAAGAAATGTGAAGCAACTATGGGCATCATATCAAAGCAGCTAATGCATGTCTGATGGCATCGGCTCAAGGCTGTCTGCTAAACAGTGTTCAACATTGTCTCACGAAGCGAAGTCACACGGCATGAACTGATCCACACAGGTAGTACGAAAACATACTTACTGAAGATATCATGGGAACAAAGCAAATCGAAGGACGAGAACTTCAGCTTCTATTACCTTGGCTTCTCGTATAATGTCTAGCCTGCGTATGATGTACGTCCCCCTCCGAGCTTCACAAGGAGCTCAACTTAAGGAGACGATAACAGAGAGAAGCCAGGGCAGGCGATCCTTGACTCACAACATAGCCATACTAACATGGAACGAATATAAGTCTTTGAGGAGGCCTTTCCAATATTGGGCCTGTTACAAACACATGTGTGGATATCGCAATTCCGGCTTATCGGACCTCTCAGAAAAACTCGAGAAGAGGCGCTTTGGAGACTATGAATAGAACACTGGACCTCACAGTACAGGTCGCTATAAACTCATTGAACCAATCATTTAACCCCCGAGAAGCGCGAGTGCAACGCTCGTTAAGGGTCATAGTGTGGGTGTTGATTCCTTGGTTCAATGTCAACGCCAGAGCATACTCACTTCCATAATCGATACTGACATCGTAAGAAAGCCACGAGAGCAAGATATAGAACGACCCCTGCCCTCAGTCTATCGACCGAACTCGTCACGACTCAACTACACAACCAACAAACTGACAAACTCCCCCAAGCAACCCGGCCTTTCAACCAACTCCTCCCAACACTCCAAAGATGCCGACATCCCTCCGACGCAGCACACTTCTTCAGACGAAACAAATCACAAAATCCCACCACTATCCGCCCACCAAACCTTCAACTGCAACACACATGAGACGGAAGGAGAAGCCCAACCAATCCACACCCATTCATCCGTTCGTCCAGCAAAAGCTCTTGTCTACCAACACTTCCTTCCATCAAAGTCAGATCCTGACAAAGACACCCTTCTCTTAAATCTTCTGGTGCTCCGTCTACTCAGAGTTCCGGGCCAGGCCAACTCTCGTCGATATGCACCCACACCATCATCCCCTAACTCGCATCCACCATATCACGACCTGACATCGACTTCGCCCCAAACGAGGCAACGAAATCGTACCCTCAGCCAGCTGGAAGGACGGAGGTTGTTCAGCTCGCTTGTCGGCCGTCTTCACGACGAACCATGTCAATACTGCGCATATCGTCACCCGAAACCCCACTAGGAATGGAACGTAAAACCTAGCCGATGTGGCGATTGACTTTGAGGCGGCATATCAAAAAGACCACTCACACCTCTCTCGGAAATTTGAATTCACATGCACGGCGGCACTGCAGTTGCGCGCCTCTGCTACCGAAAAAAGAAAAAAAAAGGAAAAAAAAGTTCGGTGATGTGGGAGTTGTTGAGTCCAACTAGGAGAGGAAAGTTGCAACTCCGGCTGATGTTCTGCTGACGGCCGCCGGGGCCCGGTGCGCTAGAGGATCAACGAGTCCGTAAGAGCGGCGAGGCTGTCGCCCCTTCGAAGTGGTTAAACGGTGTGATGGTCGCCGACCCCAACCTTCGCAAAGACCATCCCGGAGTCGGCCGAGTTTGGTCGACTCGCGCGGTTGCAGCGGCGCAGAGGTGATCCCTTCAGAAGACTGTTCACTAGTTCAGAAGATTGACCTGTGCTCATTACGCTTCTTCAGCTCTGCTAAGCTTCACATGACAATCTTGCCATGCACGAGATCACAGTTCGCACGTGAGTTTGGCTAAGTGGCGGCAGCCCAAAATCCGTTAAGGTTCAGCTATCTACCTCAACGAGACTCCATCCAAAAACGGAACATGTCCTAACCGTCCGTCTTGGGTGTCGTGGTGTAAAGGTCCGAAGCCAACTTTCCCGGGTGGACGGCTGACGGTCGGAAGGGCCGGGGGGGAAAAATGGATGGTGTATAGGTCAAACCGGGCTTCGGATTGGCCATTTCGAAGACCTAGGTAAATGACAAGCCCGGCTAGAGACCGGATCGACAAATCTCGAGCCACGGCCAGAGTTAGTGGCAGAATTCCCAATGCCATGACGTATTGGTGAACAATCGATCACGATGTGAGACGTCTCGACGGGTGGAGGGTGTTTACGAGGACTTAACAAGCATTAACTGAGGTTGGAGCATCGAGACTTCGCGAACGTGACTACCATGGCACTGAGCTTCAGGACCTCACTACTGCTAATTTTGACGTCGCGAACGCAGGATCAGAGTACCCTGTGCACGACTGCTGGTTATGGAGCCATGGTGAGTGAATAAAAAAGCAAGATTCGAGTGGTTCCGCCCGGGAATGGGAGACGCGAGTCAAGGGCGGACTTCATTGTTGCTAGACGTACCCCTCCTCAGCGCCTCATGATAGAAGATTGACCGTACTTTGCTGCGCCTAAACACCGAAAGGGTATGTCCGAGTCCGCCCAGACAACGGATTTGCAAATGCATGCGAACCGGAGTTTCCCTTCTCCAACTCTGCCGTGGTTATCATTGCACGGTGAAGTAATTCGGTGCGCGACTTTGGCGACCTTGAGCGTAAGGATTCGCCTGCCGAGTCAGGGTGAGTGTCCTCCGCAATTCTGACCTGGACGAGCCCGTGGTTTAGGAACCTATACGGAACGGACTGTCGCGGACGGACAGGAGGGAGGCTGGGAACATTGCAAAATTGCAAATGAAGGAAGTCGCTGAACGACGACTCGTTTGGCCCAAGGCAAGCGGGCAGGGATGCCGTCGATCAATATGGCCCTTCCCCAGAATGCCGCCTCGATATCCCGAGTCGAGACGGCCCTGTCGACAGATTGGCTTCCAAGATTTTGGGTGGACCTAGAAAATTGCGAAAGAATAGGAATGCAACTGAAGGTGTTAATCGAGAGGGAGGGAAATTGCTATTTGCCAGGCCATTGTGAGCATAACCGCGTGTCCGCGAAGACGGCTTATCGAAGCCTTTCATAGTCTGTCCGAGTTGTGGTGGTATTAGAAGCTGAACCGCGGCCCAAGCGGTGGTTCAACCCATCACGTAACGCATTCCCAGCAAGCGAGCGTTTCGTCGGGGCACAGTGCTGTGCCACCTGGATCAGGGAAGACGCATACTCGCGAGCACGATGGGAATTGCGAATGGCCCTCAAATGATTCGTCGTGACAATATGCGGTTGAGACAAGCCAAACCTTGCTAGCACGAAAAATGCTGAGAACACCAGTCAGTCTTGAAAACAGCCAGACAGAGTCAGCTTGACAATGAGGCTAGCATCGATGCTGAGGCACTTGATAGACCTGATATACATGATGTACATGGAAAAGCCTGTTTCTTGGTAGTGGCCCGGCCCCGAACTAACTGTCGTTCTAGAGTAGCCATTGATGTCGAGATTACCCGCAATAGATTGCCGTCCAGAAGGTTAACGACCAGTTGGTACTTGAGCAGATTTCCCGTCGGACTTAATGGCGCCGTCCCCTGGGCAGGGCGCCTTGAAAGGCCCGAAAGGACCGCCGAAATTGAAAGATTGTATCGCACTATGCCGTGCCATATACCACGGTAGAGACCGACTTATTGAATATTTAGAGTCAATATTGCCCAGCGACTGCAGAATTTGAGCCCCTACCTCCTCGCCGTCCACCGAAAGTTCAGGGCCTCTCTAGGCGAGGCCCGGCGAGACCACATGGTTGGTCGGTTCAATGGCCAGTCAGCGGAAGAAGAATCAGAGATCTGTCTCTTCCCATACCCTCGATCCATGGTTGCAGTGGGAATCCTCGTTTCTGCAACCACGCCCCTCCATTCTCGTCCGATGATTTCATTAATGAGTAAAGCACCGTCACTCCCGTGGATTGCCAATGTCCAGGAGTTCCCGCGTTACGAGCAACTGGAACTCTGTATTATGCAAATCGTGCTTGTCGCGATGAAAGTCCCGTGACAATTTCGGAAAGGAATGCAAAGTGTGTGACTTCGCGCGTGCCTGGGACTGATCTCGGATGACGAGGACGACGTGCCTTGGATCTTCCGGGCTGGCCCGATTTGCTTGTTGAAGCACGCCCTGTCATAAGTCCAGTTAGAGGATCACCGCCTGGGCGCCGCTCATGCGCTGAGCTGGCAGGGGAAAGGCGCGGTCGGCACGCAAGAGAAATCCCGAGGCTGCGGCGCAGTGCTGATTACCCCGGACCGTTGCTATGTAATCAACGCGTTCCTGGCTACCGAGGGGA
Organism: Colletotrichum sansevieriae; assembly: GCA_026260285.1. NCBI lineage: Eukaryota > Fungi > Ascomycota > Sordariomycetes > Glomerellales > Glomerellaceae > Colletotrichum > Colletotrichum sansevieriae. The sequence continues at coordinate 102,240 of JAOQIF010000189.1, read as the reverse complement.
CAGCGTGTCATGGGGACGCGAAGATACTTGAGCTACTGCTCGTAACGGAGGGGCCGACGCCATTCAGCCCTGGTATCCAGGTTCGCAGAAGCGACCCAGAGATTTGGCGTGTCCGCAGGGAACATTACAAAACAACACAGATGACCGATGGCGCTGCCAAGGTCATCCGCGGAGCAGGGGTAGCCTGTTCAGGAGACATACGGGGAGAGGCGATATCGATTTCGTTAAGGTCCACTCGCCAATCCAAGGGTCGTTTTTAGGCAAGGAAGTCATGTCTTTCTGTAGGAGGTTTGGAAATATTGACGTGTCTTTTCCGTGGTCAAGGGCTACGTCGTCGGGCAGATACCGTCGACCGGCTCCGGGTTTGTCGGTGATGAGAGGAACAGGGAAGGAAAGCCGCGGAGGGCAGCTCCGATGATCACAGCGTCAAGGCAGTTTAGTTTGGTGACATATCGCTGGCGAACTGACGGCGGCGGAGGAGGTTAAAAAACAATAGCCTTGTGGGCGGCAGTTGTAGGCGTAGCTCGATGGCCGCAACGAGCAGGCTGCTCCAGCTGCAAGCAACACCTGGACCGTGATCGCAGTTGGTTGTCCATGACTTGGGTAATAAGTTGAGTCGACACTGTTGCGGCGTTTCGAAACAGGGAGCGCGCACAATCGGCTAGCGAGGCACGGTTTGATGGCAGCTGCAGCAAAGGTTAATAGCACGACATGTCACACGGCTGACCCTTCTCTTGCCTCTGCTCTGCTGGCCGCCAGCGTGACCGTGGATCGAGAAAAGGCGGAAATCCGAAAAGGAGCTCGGGCGACGTGATTTGAAGTCCATGAAAGGTTCGCGTGGAGCAGCCACAGGGCGGCAAAAAAGGAATGAGAGGAGGGAATGTCTCAAACGCGAGTTGCCCTTCTGCGACTGGCCAGTCGATGATTGATTAGGGAGAGACATGCAAGCGGGAAGGACCCGATCAAGGAGCAGCATCTGGAATGATGGGCTTGAGGGATGCATTCCCAGCGCTGGTATCCGGGCCGGCTGGATGCGGCGAGGAAAGCGAAGGGATTCCTGTGTTGCCTGATGGAAAAGCAAGCGGCGTGTGGAGTATGTCTGTTGAACAGGGGGAGAGAGCGCGAGGTCGTGAAAGTGGTCGCGGGAGCTGCAGGCGTTGAGGTTGAGGATGAGCTGATGATGTTGGACAGAGTGTCCCGACTGAGAAAGCCTTGCAGAAGTCGTAGAAGAAGGCCCGCAGATGCTTGCTGATCGAAATGATTAGTCCACAGAGCAGTGAATGCATTGTCGATAAAGTCAACAACGCCAAAAATCGGGGTTTTCGGTCGTGCATCATGATAGATCAGAGTGGTGGTGGTGCCTATGGTATTCGAGCACCTGAACCTTACCTGGGAGAAAGAAGCTGCGATAGGACTACTCCCTGTGGTACTGCAAGTGAGGGCCCCTCCTTAAGTTGCAGGCCCTCTCCCTTTTGTGACGCCATTTCTCATCAAGATCGGTACGTACCAAGTGTGCCGCTGCAACCACCCCTTGAGCTCAGGCGAAGTCAAAAGGCGTGGACGTAAGGCAAGAGGCGCTTAGGGGTTAGCGTGTCTTCCCGCCCCCGTATGATCTGCCCGGAGGATTGCCCTACCTCGCGCATTGCCCTGCCGCCATTTTAGGCTGCTTTTTTTCTTTCTTAAAGAAAAAAAAAAAAAAAAAAAAAAGAGCCGGCTCGAAGCACGACAACAGCTATCTATTCTTGTGTTTGGTGCCTGGTGGCTTTTGGTGATGAGGTGGGGGGACTGTGATTTGAATTAGAAAAAGGCTGGATCGTAATAGTCGATGGCTGCATCTGTGGAGAGCTGGGCACAATGGAGCACCGAAATGGAGCTGGAGCCAGCAGAAAAACAACATCGAACAAGGTTTTCAGGCAGATGGAGACGGGGGACGCGAGGGAAAAGCAGCCGGGATGCCTGTCAGGGCAGCTCCATGCCGAGCGCACTGTCGCCGACGCGGGAACTGCAAACCCGCGGCGAGCTCTCATTCGCCCGTGCCTCAGCTGCAGTTATTTGCAAGTCATCAAGTCGAAAAATGCAGTTGAAATGCAAATATCTTACCTTGGGTACCTTAGGTAAGTAAGGAGCATGGGCAGCCAACGGCAATCCTGTGTCTCCTTCCCTTCCGTTCGTGCAGTGTAATCCAAGTTCTCTTGCCCGCTGTCTTCTAATCGGCAGTCACTACCTATCCATGCCTAGGTAGGTACCTACCTTATCTTCCGCAGGCGTAATGGACATGTGAGGCAGGTACCACCACGCGAGCGAGGCAAGCTGTCATGGAAGCCACTTCCACTTACCTGCCTCACATCAAACTTGACTCTGATCTGTGCCTCTAGGCACCTAGGGTAGTCAAAGCCAGCAGTTCTTTGCTTCCTCGCCCGTCCATTTCTTCCAGGCTATTTGGAGAACTGTCTCAAAGTACCTAGTTCGACTCGACTGAAATAGCCTTACTACTAGGCCAGAATCTATCGAGGCATAGAGTCTTCGTTCATGGCGCATGTACCTGAGGCAGTCGATCAGCCGCGGCCTGGATTTTAGTGACGAGGCCGTTCGGTGCCGGCGTCGCTTTGAGCTGTCGGGGCTTGTTCTGGTTTCTTCCCTGGCGCAGCCACTGTCCGCCCAGACGCAGCGCACGGCATCTCGTCCGACACAAGATCCACTCATTCTACGAGCCACCTCAGTTTCTGGCTTCGAGTGCTTATTTCTGTGCATTTCTCTTTCCTCTTATGAAGCACTTGCATGCTGGGTTGCTCCTCCGCGCTATCTACAGCTGGTAAGGTGCGGCTTAAGTCGAGCAGAGCCAAAGTACGTTGTACAAGGTACGTCCGTGGTGCCCCACTTCCGACTTCGACACTCCGGAAGGCAAGGTAAGACAAGGTAAGGTAAGGCACCTTTCATGTCGCCTTCCAGGTCATCTTACCTTACCTAAGGTAAGGACCATGGTGCCTGCCTCAAGGAAAGACCAGGTACCCAGTTGCCTGCCCTGCTATTGTACTCTGTACTTTAGTAGATAAGGTACATAATTGGTGCCCAAGTAAGGTAGGTAGCATGTGCCTGGACTTCTCGAGACGAAGGGGACTTGTTGTGACTGCATTTTTCTCATTCCTGCTCTGAGCTTCTGTGGTCCTACCAGCTTATCATGGGAAGGCACTACACTTGCCTGACTTTGACGGACAGCTGGACAGAACAGAAGGAAGGCAGGGAAGGTAAAGGTACCTGCCCTCCCTCCACACAGACTCACACCAAAAGCGCACACACACACACACACACACACAGACACACACACACACACGCACACCACATGCCTAAACCCACACGCCCCTCCCCAAGGTTCAGGTCGCGCCTTCCCTGGATTTTCCCTTTCCCTTTCCCCATCCACGCATTCTAAGCCCATCGCAAGAACCTGGTCTGTCTGCTTCTCTTGCTTTCCCTCCCTCTTTTCCGCTTCCTGTTTACCTTTTCTGCTTCCTTCTTACCTACTCTTACCCTCTCCCATCCCACATCGAGCCTTTTTTTTCTTCCCCTTTTTTACCTTTAGAGTTGCACCTGTCTTGCCCTCTTACTGTTCGTCGTCTGCGCGTCTGCTCTGCTCTCGTCTGCTGCTCTGCGTTGCGCTGCGGTTTTTGCACAAAAACGAAGCATCCTTTCCAGCGATTGTCTTGGTTGCAAAAGTCGTGCCTCTGCCACTGCTTTCCCCCGACCTCACGTCACCACTGACAGAGCGAGATCCACGTCCCACGGCCCTCACGCCCGCGAAAAAAAAAAAATCTCTGCGCGCAAGTTCCTTGTCGGTTCCTCCCTCGTCGTAAAAACCCCCTCTTAAAATCTTCACAAGAGAAAATTACTCTTCTGTAATTCTTCCCCTCCTCTCTCCCACTCTCCCCCCTCCTTACGATTCGCACGACATTTTTGTCCTGGTTATCCGGAAAACAGAGTTTTTTTGTTGGCGCCCAAAAGTGAGTCCCTCCTGCTTTTTTCCTCTGTCTGCCCAGTCGACAACCCACGTCGCATACTCGCAATCGCACTCGCAGTCGCAGTCGCAGTCGCAAGCCGTCAGCTCGAGTTTGATTACCCGGTTTTCGGCTTCTTCGGCAAGCCTCTAATGAAGGCCTCTCGAGACCGGCTATTACGAATTGGCCCAAAAGGGAATTGTATGGTGGTCGGAAAAAATCTGGGAATGTGGCCTCAGGCGCATCGAACGACGACCCCTCCATGCACCGTGGATCACCCTTGGGCGTGGTCGTTGATCGCCAATCAAGCTCGAAGCTGTTCGACCTCGACCCGTCGCAATTCTCGCGCAATGGGCATGATGTCGAACCCGACACGCCAGTCGTTCGTCGTTCCCGCTCTGCAGCGAGGCACCGCCTCACGAAGCTCCGGACCCCGCTGACGTTCGCTGTCCCGCCCACCCGAGAAAGTCGCTGAGCTTTGCATGGTGTTCAGCCACGCGACAACCATCATCCGCTCGTCGCAATCGATTGCCAACAGCTGGCGAGGTACGCACGGCCGATGCGGTCGGCTTCGCGCAACATGCGAGAGTGACTGGCCATCGACCACACACGACTTTGTTGTTGCGGGGAGTTTTGGGACCGGCCACCCTTTGGGTGCATTGCGGTCGACGTGTCAGCAGACTTCACCCCGTTATACTCCGATACAGCCTCATCACAACATCGACACCCTACCGACGTACGAGGTATATCTGCTCGATTGGGTCGCTCGGTGAGCCAACTAATTGGGCCAGCGTCATCCGTTCGCGATTCGAGGCCCTCAACGACCTCCAGCTAGGGACTGCTCCGCGCCTCTGCTGAGAAGCCAGCAGCCATGGCCAGTAGCTCTTGCATGTGCTACTCGACAGGCTCATTGGTCAAATACTGCGAGTTTTCAACCAGAACAACCGACATTGGACTTGGCCTACCGACCGCTATTGCGACTAAGACTGCGACTGACACGCAACTGACTTGCGACTGACTTGCAGCTTGCGACCAATGCTAACTGTCCCTTCAGGTTCCCGTTTCGGATCCTTCCTTTGGCCCATTTCTCTCGGTGAAAGATTGCTTTTAGCCACGGCATCTCTTGATTTCCGGTACCCGGCGCAAGTGTAGAAGACCCAAAAGTTGAATTCGAAGCATCGCTTGGGCCTTGTTCTTAATCGGCGGCTGTAGCATATTCTGCACGAATACCCGGAAACATCTCGATCTTCCGTTCTTCGACCGGGCGTGCTTGGCGTAAGAGAGAATCGACTTTTTACAAAGTGCTTTTCGGAGTCTCGGTTTTGCGTCTGGATACAGGTCGTTCTGCTCGATTCTCATACCTACACAGCTTTTCAGGAAGAAAGCCATATTGCTTGACTTCCCGTACCGACTTCCCATTTCATCAGTTTTACGAACGGTATGTACACGAGCTGGTGAATTCACAATACAGGCTAGGATGCTGACCAGGGCTAGTCGAGAACGAATACAAAATGGACGGCATCAGTCCCTACAACCCTGCCCAGGGCAATGGCGCCCCTCCCCCCAACGCCAACGGCGATGGGTTTGGTACCCCTGTCTCTGGCGGCATGCCCTTCCCCGGCGGCAACAACGGCTCTGGAGAGATCCCTGGCGGCCAGGCTCCCATTCAGCAGGATGCGAATAAGAACACTCTTTGGATGGGCGAGCTCGAACCCTGGATGGATGAGAACTTCATTAAGGGCGTTTTTCTCACTGCCACCGGAGAGCCTGTTAACGTCAAGGTGATCCGTGACAAGACTTCTGGGTATGTGAATTGTTCTCAGGTCTCCCGAAAACAGTACTAATCCTGCAACAGAAACGCCGGATACTGCTTCGTCGAGTTCTCGACCGGTGAGGCTGCTAGCAAGGCTCTTACCCTGAACGGAACTCCTGTTCCCAACTCCAACCGTGCCTTCAAGCTCAACTGGGCTTCCGGCGGCGGCATCAACGACCGACGCGACGACCGTGGCCCCGAGTACTCGATCTTCGTAGGCGACCTCGGCCCTGAGGTCAACGAATACGTTCTTGTGTCCCTCTTCCAGGCGCGCTTCCCGTCTTGCAAGTCTGCTAAGATCATGACCGATGCTATGTCGGGACAGTCGCGCGGTTACGGATTTGTTCGATTCACCGACGAGCAGGACCAGCAGCGCGCTCTTGTCGAGATGCAGGGAGTTTACTGCGGCAACCGCCCCATGCGTATCTCGACCGCTACTCCCAAGAACCGAAACCACGGCCCCTACCAGCACCACGGCAACCAGATGATGGCTCCCGGCATGCCCCCTCACCAGCAAGGTTTCTACGGAGTTCCTTCTCCTGCTCAGTATGGCGGTGCTTACGGAGCCCCCTACAACCCTCCTGGTCAGCAGATGAACCAGTTCACCGATCCCAACAACACCACCGTCTTTGTTGGTGGTCTGTCTGGCTACGTCACCGAGGATGAGCTGCGAAGTTTCTTCCAAGGCTTTGGCGAAATCACCTACGTCAAGATTCCCCCCGGAAAGGGCTGCGGTTTCGTCCAGTTCGTCCACCGCCACGCCGCTGAGATGGCCATCAACCAGATGCAGGGTTACCCCATTGGCAACTCCCGCGTCCGCTTGAGCTGGGGTCGCAGCCAGAACAACTCTGGTGTCGGCACTCCCTACCGCCCGGCTCCTCCCCCGCCTCACTACTTCGCGCCGGCCCCCGGCCCTGGTGCCTACGGCCCCGCCCACTTCGGAGCTCCTGGCCCCCACGGACCCCCTGGACCTCAGGGCCCTCCCGGCGCCCCTCCTCAGGTATGTTCAATGCCATCTTGGTGTTTGTAACGGCCTGCTAACCTGTGCGCAGTAGAACGATGATTTGATGGGCTTTTAGGAAGGCTTCTCGAAGGCTCTCGCTATGGCTCACCCGATCGAGATGCCATATCACTCATGATTACCTTGCTGCTTACTATTTCTCTGACCGGCTCTCGTCATTTCGTTTACCACCGCCGCCTTGGGACCTTTATGCTGCACGATGGATACCTGGGCGAATGACATATTTCTTTGGACTTTTGATCTCAGGCATACGGATAGCGGACACGATTGTCAGAAGTCACGAGAATGACTATTACATGCTTGCGCTGCGGCTATAGTTTTCTCTGGACTTCTGGGCTTGTCTTGGGCGTCGTCTTTTCGGATGGGTCTCTCGACTGGGTGGCCCTTTCTATTTGTCTACTCACACGGGGCCTGCCCCAACAGAGATTTCCTAGTTCTTTTTTCGGTTTGCTTGCCATTGTGTTTTGGTACTTGTGACACTTCTGCGCGCGCGTGACTGTGGCCTGTATGCAAGCTCGTGTGTTCCGTTCGTTCTTCAGTCCGCCAGCAACACAATACCCCCTCCCTCCTTTTGTTTGAGGGCTAGCTGCCCTGTGTTACAGTATTTAATTCATCTTTCGGTTTGGGCGCGGTTATGATACAGGTGTCGTCCTCGTGGGGGTTTCTGGCGCTCAGATTTCAAAAAACAAGTGGACTTGGGTGCTGGCGGTGTGGCGCGGTGGGCATAGGGTGCTTTAGGCCTAAAAGTACGGATACTGATCTGATTCACAACTGCAAAAGGCGTTGATGGAATGTCATTGCGGGCTCTGGCCCCACCCTTCTGACAGAACCAAAATTGATGTTCGAGATCATATGCCTTCTTCCCTTCTTTCTTTTTTTTCCTTTTTTTTTTTTTTTTTTTTGGTGGTTGGGGTGTTTCGGGCGGCATTGTGACTACTGCTATTTTGCGTGAAAAGTACCGACACGTTGATTCACCCACCCGGACCTCGTGCTAGAGACCGGGGTGTTAGCACCGGAGTACAACCAGCGAGCAGCATCGGCTGGATGCACGTGGTTGAGCCACTAGCGACCTGCACGTCATAGGTGCTTGAGAACTTCGTTATGAATGGTTCGAGTAAATACAACTAACTCCATGGGTTCGGCTCTCCGTAAATAGATGTCGTCGCTCAGACACTATTCCCCAATCGGACATCATACAATTCCGCGTCGTCAACGGTGTTCAGCGTTCAGCAGTTCGATAATCCCGGGCTGTTAGTCCGCCTCACATCCTGTACTTCGACAGCACTTGCGCCAGAAACCCCCAAATCGTATCTCAGCTGTCTGAGGCAACTCGCCAAGTTGCGTTGCACTTCCTGCTATCCAAGCCATGGGTCGCTTCGAGGTTGAGGATCGCGTATGCCACTCAATGATATAAAGGGCAGGCGGCATGCCCTATCGTCAGCATGTAAACCCATTCTATGAACCCTCCCAAAGCCCAGAAGCCTCCAAACTGCAGCCAAAAATGGCGCACAGACACGACAAAATCGACATTTTCGTCGACAACCAAATTTTGGCCATTAGGACAACTTCTGGGGCAGCTCAAACAATAACATCTCCCAAGCCTTTTGCGTTGCAAGCGTGTACCATCACGGCCATCTGGCGATGTGCTCCAATCGCCTTTTTTGGCCACCAAGGAACATTTCTACGACAGAAACGTCTGTTGGTAGTTGGATATCTTTCCGATTTGGCGCGCTCTAATCCGCGTGTCTGCCGTCCAAGATGATGGCCGTTGGCTTTACTTTGCATATCAATCTGGATCCGACGGCCCGGATTATTCTTGGTCGTAACCAAAACCAGGAGAGGGCCGTTGGAAAGTGTGGTTTCCATAGCGTCTCTCTGAAAACGCATAAAGGGATATAATGAAATATTCCAAATCAAAGATGCTGAGATCCAAGCAATCATCCAAGCGACCGTTTTACAGAGGGTTTTCGATATCAGAATGGCTTGTCAGCTGGTACGATGCGTTGCGATTTGGGATGGCAGTTTCTTTTAGGATTAAATTCAAACAGACGCGGAAGTCATCTTCAAAGTCCTTTTTGATTTATTTACCCAGCTTGAAGCCTTGCACTGATGCAGTACCTTATCTAAACACCAGATATTGCTTTTTTGAGCTGCAGTTATTCCGATTGGCCCCTTGAAGTCACATGTCTGATAATCTTGGTCAACACATTGATTTGGCGTCAGTCTATGAAGCCTCCACGTCGGTCGCGCTGCGCAATCGAGGAAACAAAGTCTGGCTGATTCCAAAGCTGCCTGTTTCAATTGTTTTCGGGAGGAACGCGCGAGTAGCTGACTCTCCCAGCCAAGAAGGTCCCATCAAGCTCTTTCTTGGTCTCAAAACAACTTGCGCAGCCCTGCGAGAGCATTGAAATGGAGGAGAGCCCAGTACCGCCGTGCGATCTTTGCGTTGGTCTGATCAAATCCTTCCTATCCCCGACCTCTGGAAATCGCAAAGCATACTGGCATATAGATATTAGAAGCCACCATGAACAGCAGGTCAACAACAACATGCCGGCTTTGCATCGCAGTGTGCGACCTTCTTTTGGAACTGAGCCTATTGGATGCCGAAGAGATATTTCGTGATATGAAATACGACGAAGATGACAGTGTCGCCGTCCAAATACTAGCCTCGAGTTTAAGGTCAACGACGCCATCATCTAGAGGGATTTGGGTATCTCTGCGACCCATGTTGAAGAAACGACAATATACTGCTCATCATGGGAACTATGGTGTTCTTGGGATATCAGTCGAGGATTATCTGAGATGTCCTGGTGCGTTGAAATCAATCCATATATATGGCATACAATTCTAACTTTTGCTGAAAAGATCATAAACATCCTCTTTTCTGGAGCTTCGGACGAACTCAGCCGAAGCTTACTGCAGCAGCGGATCAAATCCACTGCGCCAAAGCTTGGCTTCAAAGCTGTGAAAACAACTTCCACAGGGAATGTCAGCCCTCGAAGGGATATCTGCCCACGAGATTAATTGAAGTGAGAGCTGGTCAGCCCCTTCGCCTCGTACCCACTGCAAACATGACGCCAACATCCGACGGTGTACGATACGTAACTTTGAGTCACTGTTGGGGTGATGGCCGTAACCTACCAAAGACCACAAAAGACACGTATGCCTTATTCAACGAAACAATTCCAGAGAGTCAACTCCATAGGACCTTTCTGGACTCGATCGAAGTTACTCGTGCTTTGGGCATAGCGTATTTGTGGATAGACTCGCTGTGCATCGTCCAAGACGACCCTGTTGACCGGCAACTGGAAGTATCTCGCATGAAAGATGTTTATGCTGGCAGTGTTCTTACAATTGGAGCAAGCGACGGCGAAGACTGCCGGCATGGAATTCTTTCGGATGATGATGGCGTCGTTGAGTTTGAAGAGGATGCTGTCGAATCAGAACCAAATGCGCATTCGCCGAAAACGAAGCCCCGGTACGTCTTCAAAGGGACTTCAGAAGAAACGGACGAGACCTCTCGCACCTTTTCTTTTGACTACAAAGAAGATTCCTCATGGCGGCCGAAAAGCATCATGGTGCATTTCCAAGCTTCAGAACCTGAAGCCCGAAGACGATTCACGAAGAGCGCGACTCAGCCAGCGAGGATGGGTATTTCAAGAGCAAGTCCTCTCACATAGGTTCCTCCACTGTCTGGACTCTGAGTGGCAATGGCAATGCAGACGCTCATACAAAACACAGTCAGGACACGACTTCGATGCAATTGGCACGGGATATGGGCTTGACATCAAACATGGTCGAGCAGTTCTTCGGGCAAATGCGTGGTCGAAATGGGCCGAAGAATATTCCAGCCGAGAGTTCACCGCAGCCTCAGATCGGATGCCCGCTTACGCCGGAATCAGCAACTACTACAAAACTTTGACAGGCGAGGAGCCGTTTCTAGGAGTCCGACGAAGCTCTCTGGCAACGGATCTGTCGTGGCTACGATCAGGTCCCGTCAGGGGTCCTACGAGCATAGTTGTCCCTTCCTGGACTTGGCTATCTTGCAATTCGGCGATTTGGATCGATCTTTGGAGTTCCGAGGACGATGAAGTTGGTGAGGCCAAAGACCATGTATCGGCGGTTACGTGTCGCGTCGACTGGGCCGGACCGGCGATGGCTTCCTCAATCGAGACCACCGTCTTCCGAATACGCGGACCAGTCAAACAGCTCACACTTCGCGCGGCCCCTCAGGCCAAAGACTACAATCCGCCTTTTTTTCTCGTGGGCAACGAAGACTCGCAATCAGACGACGCTATGCCTTGGAGGTGTGCGGGACAATTTGATGACGAGAGCCACCCTGCTGATGCAGGGGCTACGTACACCTGCCTGCTTCTGAGATCACGCAAGCAGGAGAAGCCGGATAGATACAGTGAGACAGGGACGTTTTTGATTCTGGTTCCAGAGGTAAGGATGGTGAGTCTTGCAGATGGAGATGAAATTGAATGCTCTGGATTTCGTCGTGTGGGCGCTGCAAAGATTAGAGGAAGCGAGAGGACGTTTGAAGACGCGGAAGTCCGGGATTTAGAATTATTTTGAGAGCCAAATGGTAAAGATTTCTTTTCGCTGATGAATCATTAGTGATTCTCTTAAACTCATCCCAACGTGTTGTCGTAACCGAGTTTCCGAATATTTCGAGAAACAAGTTCAAGAAACTTGCAAATCGAGATTTATCAAGAACTCCACAACTCGACTGTCAACTACTTGACATGGATATCAATGCAGACGGAAAAGGTTTCCGTTGGCATGGTTGTGATTCTTACTGAAAGGAAGTATTTCCCCACAAATTAGTTGTCATACGGAAGATTATCACACATCTTATACCGTTATACGTTCGACTCTCATGTAAGCCCACACGCGCATGATTCACTCAGCAACGCTCACTGGGTGACCTACTGACTCTGCCGTGCAGGGAGGTCTAAGCTCCTGGAACGGGCTGACGTGCTCGTATTAACATAATGCAGATAACTGTTGGGGGCTGTTTCTCCCTGGTGCCACCGCGCTTTCGTGTTCGCGAAAACGATCAATCTATCCCAGAGCCCATTGGGCAGAATTAGCAAGCCACGAGCAGGTATGAGTTGGACAACTAAGATGTTCGATTCATATGTGCCATGATACTTGCCATTATTCTTGTCGGATATTGCTTCTAGTCAGGAACAAAACCCGCTTCCATTCACAATTCGAACGCCACGCAATCTACGAGTCTTATCATTATTACCTGGGTACGCTTTGGCTTGTCATCATCGTTTCTGATTAAGCGAGCACTCTGAGGACAGAATCTGATCTCGGTCAATATCTGATGTAAAGCCGCCGCCGACGCCGGTTGATGAGACATCAATCTGATGACATTATCCCCAGGGGCTCGGTATTGATAACTTTTTGGCAACCTCTCTAAAAGACGCACGAAGAAGCAAAAAGATCTCCTATTAACGGCCGATCGACAAGAGAACCACACCATTCACTCGATCACAGCATGTAAATGCCAGCCAACCTGTCGGGGAAACGCCTCTCGGCTAACAGAAAAAATAGCAGCTAAAAACCTGCCTGACCACATACACAATTGCCACCAATATCTGCGGATAGAGAAACATATGGTCGGCCTCCTAAGGTACACCACACTTCGACGATATCCGGTGGGTCCCAAGCGAGCAATTCTCGACGATCCCGGCGCTCCGGCCGCCAGGACACTCATGTTCGGGACCTTCAAGGCCGATCCTATTCCGCCTGGATTCTTCGAAGCGGGACCCATCCCGGACGATTTTGAGTCCGAGGACACCCTAGTCAAAGAGGCGCCGTCGTCGCTTACGGAACCCGGTTTCTCACAGTCCACCCGGCGCTCGCGGCTCTTACGCTCTCATCGTGGCGGCCTTGGGCGGGAGATGGCGAGTCTGCATCACGCAACGCTCCATGTGCAGTCTTTATCGTCCACAGGTATAGAATGGAAACTCCGCATAGAACTGATGACTATTCCGCTCATCGCCTGTGCGACTCGAGATCGCATCGATTGCATGCAGTATACTGAGGTCGAATTCATGGTTGCGAAGAGAAAGACGGTATATCCAGTCCCGATGATGAATGGACCTCGCCACTCGTCTCTTCTCGTCTCTTCCCGTCGACTCGGCTCCTACACCATCACATCGGCCCCCATCACCCGAACTTCAAAACTGTCTAGAGGCCAGCCTGCCAAGTCAAGCTCACCCACGTCTTCCCTCACCACCCCGTGAAGCTTTTCGAACAGTTAGATCGTGAACTTCAGCACGCCCGAGTGAGGTCCGCACTGATAAGAAACTGCAGTTCCTCCAAACGATCCCCTCAAAAATGCCACCATGCCCCCCTCAAAACACACCAAGGGCTCACAATCAATCTGTCGGAAACGCACCGATTGGGGATAACTAGTCTACAACCTAGAGAAGAGCTGGGTGGATAGGGGGGTATATCACGCCATCCAGTATTGCTACAGCCATCTACAATCATACCTCATGAGACGTCGCGGCAACCTGTATTCTCAGAATACCCCTGCATCCTTGCACCGCCTTACACATGCCAAGGGTAAACGTCAGGGCAGACGCCCAACGTCCAGTTTACCAGAAAACCTGACGTTCGTCCAAAGCAAGCTAGCCTGCGCACTCTCACGTCTATTGCGCGCCGCCTAAATGACGTACACTCTGTTATGCCCGGCCCCCAACATTCAAAACTCCCACTATCCGAATCAAATGTTCGAGGTTTGGACTCCGCCATGATCTGCGTTCCCGTGTAGAAGCATAATCGTCCTGTGTCTCCGGGGTATAGCCTCCTCTTCCTCGTAGTAGTCTGAGTACTAAGCCATCCTCGATGGCCGACTCTTCGAAGCACAAGGAGCCGCAGAGCCCCTGCCGATCATTGCCGATCAAGAGGCAGCGGCTGGAGGCGGTCCCGATTCACCCAGACCACCCCTCTTCTACCACGGTACCATCACACACAACCGACAAGTTGCCACTTATTCGCGCCGCCACGTCTTTCCACCTCCGTTTTCAGTGGTAGCCCGATCCGGTCGGTCGGTCGGTTGCTCCAACCGTCACGGATCCAGCGTGTTGGTAAGCTAGTGAGTGAGTGAACACCCGTCCCAGCTGTCTGACGATGTTCAGCCGCTCCGTCAGTTTTAGTGCGGCTGGGTGGTGTTCGTGCCGATATCCCGGTGCCCCATCCCTCGCGCTATTTCATGGCCAAATCAAGAGTGGTGTTTACTTGGTTGAGGTTGTTCACACCAGGTTGCGGAAACAGGTTTGCTGTCCGTGTCTGTCAACGATCATCTCAACCGCGCGTGAACCAAGAGTCACTCTCAATCTCCCCACTCGCTAAGAAACCATGGCTCGGAGAGAGCCCATACTGTCAAGTTCGTAGAAGAGTGAATTTCTCATCAACTATAAAAAGTAAAGACCATTAAAAAAAGCGAAAGAGAAATCCCGCTGTCCGAATCGAAGGTATCTACCACCACACACGTATACCCATCCCGTCCCGTTCCCATGCCAAGAATCTTTTTGTTCCCGACATACGCCTCAATGAGTATGCCTTCCCCTTCAACTCAAACAGCCGCCACTGCGGCAGCTCATACAAACTCTTCTTCCTCTCTTTCGGCTCTGATACCACGAGCGTCTCCTTGCCGTCAATCTCCGCTATCTGATATGCTTCGTCGTCCCGCCGCCGCGGGCCGTCTGCCCGGCCCCGGTGGCTCCTCCGGCGGGCGTCGACGCGGGAATCTTGTACGTGATCGTCGGTGCCGAGGTTTGAGCGGGCGTCTGCTGTCCCGAGGGCACCTTCATGGGGTCGCCTGACCCGTGTGAGCAGAACACGGAGGGCGTCGGGGTCGACTTGGCGCCGCTGTTGAAGGTCTGGGCCGCGGCGGCGTTCCCCGGCGCCGCTGCGATGAGGGGGCCGAAGACGGCGGCGGGCGTGGAGCAGCAGCGCGTCTTCTCGGCGGCGGATTCGCAGCATAACTTCCCCGGCACGCCGAAGCCCTGGGAGTCGCATTGCCACACCTGTACGCCGTTGAAGCGGAAGTCGTATGCCGAGTTGTTCTTTCTTGTGTCGGGGTCTAGGGGTTTTGAGCTTTCTGTCAGGTCATCACCGTCCCTCGTTGTGCAGTTCCGACCACGTAGACGGTAGCACCAGATATATGAGCCATCCTGGGATACGAGGACTTACTCAACACGCAGTTTTGCGGGCATATCGGGCTCTGCCACGTCGGATTTGAACACGTGCCCCTCGCGTACGCGATGCCCGTGTTATTCGACGTGCCGTCGAGCTTGCACAGCCCGTTGCTCAAGCACGCGTTGACGCTGCCGCAGCACATGCTGGCCTCGGCCTTGGGGTCGCAGGGGACGTCGAGGCTCTGGACGCCGCCGGGGAAGAAGCACAGGTTCGCCGCCGCGCGGACGCCCTGGACGCTTGACGTCGCGAGGCCGGCGGCCAGGAAGAGTAATGTCATTGATCGCCTCTCCGTTGGGGTGCGTGACTTGTGACCAGGCTGAAGTTCCCGTTCACGACAGTTGGAAGGCCCCAGTTCGCTGAAGGAACTAAATTATGGGATGACGGTGTGTCGTAAAGCGGAAGTTGTTGATGTGTGCCAAGAACCAGCCTCTGATATCGTTTGAATGCGTTTTCTTTGAGTTCGATGCGGTTTTGACTTCGATGACGATTTCGATGGTTCGGCTATCCGATGTTTTGGAGGCTGGCGCGAAAAGAACGATTCTGAGAAAGGGACGATGATGGGAGGTATATGTGGTCACGGTAATATGATACTCTTCTCCGGCGTAAAACAATACTCGATCGACGATGGATGTTTAAAAGACAGACAAAGCAAGAGGCTCTCGATCCTCCCCGTAGGATTAAGATTACCTCACAAAACAAGTAAGGAACAAGAAAGCAAACAAACGAGCAAAGCAGGCTAAAGACTGTGATGGGACTTTACCCTTTGTCTTCCAATTCGTCCGGTGAAATCTTCCTGTATGTATCGTCGCATTGTCATGGTTGTCCTGTCCGATTGGGGGAAGCGGCAGCAGAAACGTAATAACACGTCCCACCACAGGTCGAAGTTACAAGACCAAGAACAAGAAACGACGACAAGACGACAAGACGAGAACCAACCAAAGGAGTGAGAAGAGTTGCAAAGAAAGCCCGAAAACCTCTCGGAGACAGGAAGGAAAGGACGGCGGTGCAGTACCTTAAGAGAAATCACATATCCCAAACCTCGTTCCCCTCCCCTCGTACACCCTCCGTCTCTCACTCTCCCTCACTCTCTCTTCGCCCTCGTCCTTCTGGGTAGGGCCCGGGCTTTCCCAAGACAAGCAAGAGACGGCCTAGCTGAATCCCGGACGGGACGGGCAGGAGGAGGGGGTTAGGAAACCGTGTACTCCATTCTCCATATCGCTTCTCCCCACGATCATCATCGCCGGCAGCACGCCGACCCGGCCTATGAAGTTGCTGGCCCTTGAAGCCCAGACAGATCGAGACGTACCCTGCTCCCAGAGCGAACCCTCACAAGACAGTGTACCTCTGCAGTAACCCAAACGAGAGGCTAGCCTCCCTGCTCATCTCCAAAAAGGTCATTTGAGGATCTCCCTCCCTCTAGTGTAGTAACAGTCCCAGGGCCAAGACGAGTTCTGCAGCACGCCAGATTGACTCGTCCCGACTCCCAAGGCCAGCCGCCGTCAATGCAGAGAGAGCCGACTGCTGGTTGCAAGGCGGACCGGCGGGCAGGGAATTCAAGAGTTGCGATCATGACTCGCCCATCCAATACCGCCCCACGCGCGCGTCTGGTTTCAGGTCGTCTGCCGCTGAGACCTGCCCGCGGTTCCCACGGCTTCTGCAGCGATGGGAATTGTATTGGAAAAAGCTCTCGTAGGGAGCGAGATGTGGCGGAATCCTCCCCGACAAACACATACACACATACTCTCTCTGGTGCGCGTGAGAAGAGGAGGATTATGAAAAGGTCAGAGACATGTCCCCCGACCCGACTCCCGAGCATCTGTGTCGTCTTCCCGTTTCCGCACAATTTTATCCTCTTTCGATCCTTGCGATCGAATTCTCCCCTTCCCATCCCATGTGCCGTGGCATATGCCATGACATCCCATGCTACCTTTCCCCTGCGGTTCCTGCATATCCGATTGCCACAGGTTCCCGCTCTGCCCAGGCTTTTTTTTTTTCTTTCCCCTTCCCCTCGCCTCTTGACTTTCAGCCTCAGACAAGGGCTTGTCATGGATAGTCATGTAAAAAAAGGGGCCTAGTGAACCATATAATCTCTTCTCCCTCCTCCCCCCTCTTCGGTCACTCATACAGAACAGGCCAGGCCTGAACGAGCGAGAATTTGTTTCTCCGTTACTGCTTGTTTCTGAATTTTGTCTCCTTGCTTCGCTTAGGTTACCCCGTGTGTGAGTGGTGCTCCTCAGCCGCGTCCAGAACCACACTGTTAATTAAGGACTTTGCATCGGGTGAGCATATTCCGCGGGACTGCCAGGGTCGGGCGGGTAGTTGCCCATGGGGCTTTCGAAGCAATGGGGTCGCTGGGCAGAGGAAACAAGGTACACGGGTGAGACTGCCGCAGCAAGAATTACCTACCTACCGCACATCTCCGCCGTGTGTGTGCCTGGTAAGGTCAAATGCCTTGAGAGAGAGCCTCAGCCCTGCATCGGTTTCTCTGGGCTCTCCCGGCCATCGGAAAGAGCACGTACTCTATTCTAGGGTAGATGCCGGGTATAATACATAAGGAATTAAGAAAGAACAGTCAATTTCTTGGAATCCTTTACCATCCCTCCCCAAAAACCTAGAACTCGCCAACTTGGTTGTTTCTTCCCAGTCTGAGAAAGACAAGACGGCCAAGAATTTCGTGTCGTGTCGTGTCGTGTAGCTCGCTGCAAACGATGCCCGCATGCGTAGTAGTATTATAATTCGTTGCTTGAGCCTTGAGTGTCGTATAGTCTGATTTGCCCATCGCCGAAGTTGCCATCTCTTTTTTTGCTTCGTACTGCGTGATCGACGGTGTTTGCAATATTTCAACGTTCCCATATTCCATCCCACCTCACCAGTGCGTGATGCCGTCGATTCGGGCATGTGCTTTGTTGCTGGCCCTACTGGGCATAACCCGTCCTGATCCTGCCGCGCCTCACACATCCGCTTAGGCCGTCGGACGGCTCACGCCGCAACTTCCTCCTCGTCGAGGGGTTCAACCCTGACGAGGATTTCTTCCAAAAGTCCTTCCAGAAAAGTGCCCACGTCTCTCCCCATACCCACGGGCTCCGCCTTATCATAGTGGTCAATCTCTTTGCAAACGTGAGCAAGCTTATATACGAGCTTGCGCAGTTTCTCGTGTGCTGCCTCCGATCGCTGTTGCTTGGGAGTCACTTGGCTCATGGCCACCGGGCTCGAAGCGCCGTGCTGGGGCCGGAAAGCCTGCTGCAGCCTGATCTGTCTCCTCTTGAGCGCCTCTTCGAGTGCTGGGAAAATGACATCGTTGAGAGCATCCAGCTCTCCGTCCGGGTTCGTCGGCGCGGGCGAGGGAAATGCGGACGGGGCCGGTTCCAGCGTTGGTGTCTGTGTCTTTGAGGGAAGCGCATGTGCCCTCGAAGGCGGGGGCGGCACTTGGCCCGAAGATTGACGATACTGCGCGGTTGGTGATTGGCTTGTTACTCTAGACGGCGGTTGTGATGCCTGCGGCGGTCCACCGCGGTAGGGCGGGATCTCTGGGAGGGCCATGGCCGCCAATTTCGTATTGGGTCGCGGTCCATGAGGCGGTGGCCGCGGTGTCGTCTCCTGGGCCTGGAACTCAGCCGGCTGGATCACAGGGCCTAGACTCAATAAGCCCATGTCCCTCTGCAACTGAGCTTGTAGTTCTCGGTCGTAGTCCGGAGATTGGCTAACGGGGACAGCAGGTGGGATGAGTCGAGAAACGGGACGCGGCGTTTCTGGCGCCCTCAACTTTTCAGGGGATGCCGGAAGAGGCACCTTCGCCGGCGACTGGGGCGCGGTTATCGGGACTGGCTTCCGTTGTGGTGACGCCTGTCGAGACGTGCCCGTGTTGGCGCTGGCCACTTTGAGAGTATCTGATGCGATGGCAAGGTCGCGGCTGAAGTCACGAAGCTTCGTCGGACTGTTGTCTCTCGGCCGTTCGCCGTAATCATCAGTGTTCTCGCTTGATCTGGCCGCCCGCGAGTTCGCAGCGGACTCGTCCAAGGCATTGAGCCCTGGCCGAGGCACAACACCGCCTCTGTCGCTGACTAGTCTAACTGTTCCGAAGTCCCACATGTCCTCGTCTACCCGCTGGCGTTCGTGGTACTTTTCGTTCTCCTGGTCACTCTCCTCGTCGTCACCCTTGTGAGTGGCGGCCCAGCGAGAGTGTCGCTCAATTAACTCCGTTAGATAGCTCGTCTTCTTCGCGCGACGTATAAAAGGGTGCTTCAGCAGGTCCTTTGCCGTGGGTCGTTCCTTGGGATCTCTCTGCAAACACGCCTCAATGAAGTCCTTGAAAGCCTTGGTGAAGTTCCCTTCTAGCCGCGGCGGCGGGTTCTTGGGGATCAAGAACAGTACCTTCATCGGGTGGATGTCGGCGTAGGGAGGTTCGCCGTTCGCAAGTTCTAGAGCGGTGATGCCAAGCGACCACACGTCGGCCTTGTGGTCGTAGCCCGACTGCTTGATGACCTCAGGCGCCATCCAGAAGGGGGTCCCGACGAAGGTGTTCTTCTTGGTCATGGTGGCCGAGAGCTGACCGGAGACGCCAAAGTCGGCGAGCTTGACCTGGCCATTAGAGCTTAGGAGCACGTTTGCAGCTGCAGCCATTAGCAAGAGCGCCGAAACCTATGCACATGATCTGGGAAGACCCAAACCTTTGACGTCACGATGAAGCTTCTTGTCTGAGTGCAGATAGTCGAGACCCAGCAGCAGTTCACGAATGATGATGGCGATATAGTCCTCGCCTATCAAGCCGGGCTTCATGAGGTCGGCGCAGCTCCCGCCAGAGCAAAACTCCATGACAATCCATAGCTCTGCGCCCTTGGCGTAGGACCCGTAGTATTTTGTGACATAGGGCGATTGTAACTCCGACAGGATGGCAATCTCCTGGATGATGTCTTCGACCTCGTCCTCGGCACTCTCGATATCGATAATCTTGATGGCGACGGCATGGCCGGTGCGCTTGTCGACGCTGTACGAAACGATTGTCAGTAAACGAAGTCCGGATATGCATGCATGCCGCGCTGGGGAGAGCGCTCACCCCTTGTAGACCTTGCCAAAGCTTCCTCCACCTATGGTGATCTGCGTGTTAGCCACATGCCGTGTCTGGCGCAGGGACGGCGCATACCGATGCAGTACTCCTTGGTGTAGAGCAGCTCGGGGTCGAGAGCCTCGTTTCCCTCCTCGATACCCCTCTCGCGGTCTCCCATGTTTGCGACTTTCAATTGCGTCGTCGCTCGTGCGTCGACTTGCGTGCGCGGGTGCCGAAGGGATTGTGGGTTTCGTTGTTTGCGTAAGCCGGCGCAAGATGGTGAGCCTGAGTTACGGGCGAGAAGCCTTCAGGAGCTTGGAGGCCGTTTCGGTCGCCTTGGTTGCTGTAGTAGTTTCTCTCCCTCTCAGTTGTCGACGGTCGCTTGAGAGATGATTGCAAGATAGTGAAGGTCAGGCCACTTGCTGCTCACAACGAGGGTGGAGGGAGTTGTTAACTGGAGAGGGGACCCTTGGCTTCGAGGTAGGGCGAGGAGGGGGCGGTGGGGGACAACGGCTGCAGCCGTGGCGTCGTGAGCTGAAGTGTTCGGCGGGGCGGACTTTCGTTGACGAAAGGACAGGGCCGCAGGAGACGAAGCAAGAAAAGAGACCTGGAAGACGCGAAGTTAGCCCAAGGTGTTTCTAGTCGGGAGCGCCTAACGGTGGCTAGCCCCAGAGGGGGCGTAGGCAGTCGTACGTCTTCGTCGCGTGTCTCTTGTCTTGTTCAAGGGGAGTGCCGGTGACGGAACATGCAGTCAAAAATTCCCAGGAACGCGAGACACTCCAACGGGCCGTCGCAATTCGCATTCCTCGAGTCGAGGCTGTGGCTCTCTGGAAAGGTTGGGTTGGGCGGGAGGACGTCAATTCACGGCCGCTGGATCATGGCCAAAACAACGGAACGTGGGGGAAAAGGAAGGAAAGCTAAACTCTCTCCTTCTGGGTTTAGCTAAGATGAGGTAATGAAGAGGGCCGAGCAGGGCCAAATAAGAGACGTGACGTGTGGTCTTTCTGCCGGTTCTGCTCCGGAGCAACACCAGATGCAGGCGCGGTGCGGCGTCCCTTCTGGATCAATGGAACTGAGAGGCTGCAATGGAGATTCAGGAGGTGAAGAAGCTAGGCTGAGCTGAGAAAAGAACCGGCAGGTGATTTCGAGACGGCAATGAAGCTGCTGGCGTTGGCGCTGCCTAGACTCGACGCGATGATGGAACGGACGCAGGAACACACGAGGAAGAGTGTGGGGTAAAACGGAACACAAACCAGACCAGACCGGTTCGGGGCTGAGGGCGACGAGAGCGCGAGACAAAGAGGGCGATCTCGACGGCGTCGTGTGTTGTTGGTAGGTTGTTGTTCGTTGTTCACCTTGTTGATTGGTGTTGGAGGTACAGGTACATAGATTCCTTCGCTTCCGTCGACTTGGGGCGACGAACGCCTTTCCCCTGACTTCGACTGCCTATCTAAGACGACCTTACCTTAATCAAGTAAGGCAAAACCAATTGGCATTGGATGTTTGTGACTTTGTGTGCTGTTTGGCGTTCCAGCTGTCGTCACTCCCAATTGCGACGCCGACCAGGCCCTGAGTTAACTTCAATACTATTAGCCGTCCACGGGCGTGCTGTGCCGCCGCCGCGCCGCTATTGGGCTGCTTCTCCGAGTCCCCCAGCTCATTGTTTATGCCGTTGCCCTGAACGGCAACAGAGGGGTCGGTTCACCAGCAACCAGCGCTGTTGATGTCAACTTTTCCCCTCACTGGCTCCCGTCCCCCGTCCCATCCATCCAGCCCCTGTAACCCGAGTTCCCTGTCCAGTAAAACGTCAGCGCTCTCCGGCACCCAAAACAATGGAACGGGAATCGCCTAGCGGGGATATGCTTACGTAAGACGGCGAAGATGTGCTAGGCGAGGCACGGGTCACTTTGCCCTCCACCTGAGAAAATCCAAAAGCTTAGCTGACCGAGAGTCTCTGCTGGCTGTTCATTGGCTGGCTTCCCCTTTCATCTCCAGATCATCGACACGTCCCGTCCAGGAACCCGCTCGCGGCGCCGGCTTGATTGGCCGTTGGACGCGCCACTGCACCGCGGTGAGCGGGATTGAAACGCCCACATCTCAGGTGAGGAGCGCCGTTTCAATTTCTGTGGTCTGTGTTGATCGAGGCGAGATTGGATCTGCTCTCAGACATAGATGGCTTATTCTGGGTGCTTTCTACGAACACTTCTTACCCTCACCAAGCAGAAGCATGCCCAAGGGCCGTCGTCGCTTTCACGAGAGTCGTCCTCATGTCTGTCCCCGAGGTCTATTGATGCGCCTGTGTACTTTAGATCGCCTGCCTAACTTTCCGGCTGGTCATCCGTGGACGCTGCCAGCCAGGCCCTTTCCTCTGTCTGTATTCGGTGTATTGCACTACGCATCCGCCTCGGCCTCGCAACCATCGAGGCAATGCTGCCACCGTACCATGGTATGTAAACGGCCCAAATGAAAACACGAAATGAGGGAACATAGCTACCTTCCCAAACCCGTCCCGAATCTATCTATTGGCCATGCCCGGCCTGTACGATTCCATCCTCGTCGCTTCCAGCGACTGTCATTAACCATCCATCAGTCGTGCCGCCGCCCAGCCTAGTCCTCAATGAACTCAATCATGACCGTTCCCTGCTTTAGACCAGCCTCCAGTATGGTCTTGTCGAGGTCCCCTGTCAGGTCTTGACCCTGGGGCATGCGCTTCAGCTCGAACTCGACACCA
Source organism: Colletotrichum sansevieriae (assembly GCA_026260285.1). Taxonomy (NCBI): domain Eukaryota; kingdom Fungi; phylum Ascomycota; class Sordariomycetes; order Glomerellales; family Glomerellaceae; genus Colletotrichum; species Colletotrichum sansevieriae. The sequence goes on along the minus strand of JAOQIF010000189.1, from coordinate 79,416 downwards.
GCCTTGCCCTCCAGAGGCTCCGCCTTGAGCCACTCATAGATACGTCTGACCGAGTCGTTCAGGTTGAAACGCCTGATGACCCGTCCGGTTGGGTGGCGGAACTGTATCCGCGTTGTGGACGCCGGGTTGTTCTCGGGTTCCGTGTGCGGCTTGTCACTTGCGATCTTGGCCCAGATGCTTTCTGAAGCCGCTGCCTCCGCCGTGGGAGTAGCAGCCTCACCTTTGTCCTTTTCGCTGGACGAGTCTGACTTCGTGAGAGCGTCGGGGTCGAGGACGCTGGACTTGGGCTTCGAACTGCTGCCGCCGCCGTTGGACGTCTCCAGACTGTTCTGCAGCGCCATCTCCAGCATCTCCTCCTCCGTCATACGTTCCACGTCCACCGTCTTGGGCCTCTGTGTCGTCTGGTCTGCGACGGGATTCTTGCTGTTGGCAGCCAGACTGTAGCGGTCCAGGAACTCGGCTAGCTGGGCGTGGAAGTCGGAGGCGCTCGGGAAAGGCCGCCCGCTCCAAACCTTGACCTGCTCTCCTGTTCGCGGGTCGATGATGGCGACATGGGGGTAGTTATCGGGGTTCTCGTGCCCACCGTGGAAGTAGAAGGTGATGTACTGCTGCGCTGACATGGAATCCTTGTCGTACTGCAGGAAGACGAAGCTCTCCGCCAGCAGCCGTCTGATGGCCGCGTCCTTCCAGATGTCGCGGTTAAGGGCCTGGCAGTTGAAGTCGCTCATGTCCTGGAGGTTTACCAAGATCCATTTCTTCTCGTCCTTGCCCTCTTGCCTCGCCTCATCCCAGTCCAGTCTGGACATGATGTCGTAAGGCGGGCGGAAGAGCTCCGCCAGTCTCTGAGCACGAGAGCCGCTTTCTGTCGTGGCTGGCTGGGGTGATGCGCCGTCGTCATCCCAGATCGAAAGGTTGTGGCTGAAGGGACCACCTGAGAAAGCAGTCTTAGTAATCGAACACACCAGATAATAGGCTGTGAATATCTCCTACCTCTTGCCGCTCTTGCTGCCTCTCTCTGTCGCATCTGTGCTCGGATAATCGAGTCCATATCCATACCGTCGTCGGCATCGTAGCCTCCGATCAGGGTCTCCGTAGTCCTAGCAATGGGTGATCTGACCTCATCTTGGGCCGTACCACCGCCGCCACCGCCGCCGCCGCCGCCGCTTCCGTACAGCTCTTCTTGTAATCTCCGGGCCATGGCAGCGTCCTCTTGTTCCTGTGCCTCCTGGGCGATGGCCGCAGCCTGAGCCTGTGCTGCCGCAAGGTCGGAGTTATTCTGGCCAAAGGGATCGTCGTCGTCGTCGTCGTCGATGGTCATGGCGGTGTCGCCGTCGTCATCACTGTCTATGTGAATGACCCCGCGGTCGTCCTGTCTTCCAACATTCGGCCGGGTACTCGCAGGTACGGGAGGCGCCGCAGACGCGCTGGTAGCGGGTGCAGGCGCAGAGGTGAAACTGTTCTGGATATCGGGGTTCTCAAAGAAAAGCTGGATGGCGGATTCAAGATTATTGTTAGCCATCTCGAGGAAGCCGCGAGCCGCTTCGGGGCTGGCCGCCGTGATGGCGACGAAGTTGGAGATATCCTCGTCCATGGTAGGCGGTTTGCGCTCAGCCGTTCTTCGTCTCGTGGTCGTGGATCGTGTGTGTAGTCAAGCTCTCGGCAGACGAGTTTGAACGTCAACGGCCGACGAATATTTTAATGGCGGTCAGAGAAGCGACCTACGTAAGGTAAGGCAGTTGCAGAAAGGGCTTCGGAGACTGGAAGGCGATGGCACCTCTGCCCCACCTTGAACCGAATGTGCTGGAGGGGAGGACGGGGACGTGGACAAGGACGTGAGGTGGGCTTTTGGCACGAGGCGAGGGGCAGCTGCAGGCCAGGGCTGTAGGCCTGGGCTGTCCGTGGTTCCGTCTCGACTTGGCTTCAGGAGCTGCTTGGTTTGCCTCTTGGAAAGGTGTTAAGAAATTAACAAGCGCCACTCCGAAAAAGATCACAGGTGATGGGAGCTTCAAAGTCGCAGTCCCGGGTTTGTTGGATGGAAAGGGAAAGTTTTGCGCGCCACAGATTCAGGTTCGTGAGTGTTGTGGTGTTGGTCGCTGCAGGTGTTTGCTGCTGCTGGCGGCGCTGGCGCTGTCCCTGCCGAATTAGTGCCGCCCTGAAGGCGCCAGTTCTGTGACGCAACCGCCTTATGAGCTTCGGCGGCCCGGAGAAACGGCGGAATGTTTTTGCGGTGACGTGACAGGCCGCAGAGGTGCTCCCTTAACATGCAGATGTGGCTGGTGACAAGCTCAGCCACGTGTCCTACTGGGCGGTTTGGTTTACTCCCGTTTTATTTATTTCAAACTGAAATCGACCTGACTTGAACTACGAATGCAACTTTTCGAAGGAATAGAATTTGAAAGTAATTATAGCAAGACTACCAATGTGCCTCATCTTCAACGATCGATTGCAGTTGACCGCGGAGTGTTCGCAAGACAGAAAATACTTACGCCACCCAAGTAAACGAGACGGAATACGTAGAGGATCACTGCCAACAGACACGGGACTTTTTAAGATGATTCATATAACAAAGCAAGTCTATAGGGGTATCTTGTGACCCCGTGGGTGATTTCCAGACACCCACCCTTTCCTCAAAACCAACATTCGACATGCCGTCCGTCCTCTCCGCCGCCCCTCCCCTACTTGTTCAGCTCCCCCAAGATCTCCTTCAAGTGCTTCTGAACCTCCAAGGACCTCTCGACCTCTAGCATCTTCTTCAACGCCTCACCGAGTCCCTTCCTGTCGTCCTCTGTCGTCGGGAACACTCCGCGTTGCATCGCCTCGAATACCTGACCAACGGCAAGGACCCTCATGGTACGCTGTGACTCGGTCCCGTTATCAGGCTCATCGACGTCGAGGCTCTTGAGGTATGCAAGAGCAACCTCCTTTTCGCCAGACGTGCCCGTCTTGGGGGCCGCCTTCATCAGATCCCGGACGCACTCGTACCACACCTCGCGCTTGATGGCAGCGAACTTGGGGCTCGACAGATACGGCTTGAGCAACTCCAAGATCTTCTTGGCGACAGCTCCGGGGTTCTCTTTCATCTGCGGGCGGTTGTAGCCTCTGGCGATAGCCTCGATACCATTGAGCGCTGCCTTTCTCGTCTTGTCGCCAGATCCGTCCACGTCCATCCTATCTTCGTCAAGCATATCGTCCAAAACGCCGCTGACGATTGCCGAAATATCCTCAAGTAGGACCTTGTCCTCGCGTTGCTCGGCAAACTTCCAGAGCGCCTTGAATGCGTGCGGCCGGTAATCCTCGTTGTTCCTCTTGGCCTCGCGGATCGCAACCTTCAGCTGCTGCGCAGCAATCGCAGGGTCGTTCTTCCAGAGGCTCTGTCCCTTGCCCACAAATTGCGGGTAGGATTCGAGAAGCTTCTCTTTTCCGGGAAATGTCTTCACTGCCAGGGCCTTGTCGAAGATGGGCCAGATGACCTTCAGGTTCGCCTCCGAGATCTGTCCGGTAGCATCACTGGAATTGACAACCGCCTTGACCATTGCCGCGATGGTGAATGATGCGGTGTGCTGCAGGTTCCATCTAGGGGCCTCCAGACCACGCTTGACGAACTCGACAATCTCAGGGACGTACCGAGCGACGGTGCGGGAGCTGCATCCGTGCTGACTCCAGACCTCGTCGAAGCACTTTTTCGTATAGTCATCCGTATCGTGTAGACCCATGTAGGTGAACGGGATGAACTTGGTTGCCAAGCGATTGAAATGGTCCGGAGCAAGCTTCGAGATACCAAGAACGACATCCGCGACCTTGGCCCGACGGTTCTCATCCTCGCTTCCAAAGTAGAGTTCGATGAACTTGTCGACAAGCCTCTCCTTGGACGCGTCTGGGACGATGCGCATGAGATAGCCGACGGCGCGCGCGTAGCCCTTGCTGACCTCGTCGTTGCGGTCGAGCGCTTGCTTCTCCATCAGCTGCATGAACCTGGGTGAGGCCGGCTTGAAGTCGACAGCATGGCGCATGACCAGATCCCCAATCAACCGGGCACAGGCAATCTTGGTTGGCATGCCGATGGCCGTCTTAATGATCTCCTCGAGCTTCGGCGCGAGCGCCTTCATGCCATCGGCGTCCAGTTGTCGCAGGCAGTTGTCGATGGCCTCGGAGATGGGGGACTGGTTGACCCATCTGGCGCGCAACTTGTCCAGCTGATCTCTCGAATCCTCGTTGACTTTCTGGTACGCGTAGTTGATCTGCTCCGGCTCGATGGTGCTGTGCAGGCCAAGCAGGGGCGGAATGAAGTCGACGATGAATGGCTTCAAGTTAGGACCGCCTTTCTTGGTGATGTCGATGATGGTCTTCAGAGAGAACATCTTGACGTCGTCGACGCCGCTTTCGAGACCGCTGGGAGAGAGAAGAAAGCGCAGTGCTTGCTTCAGCATGGCCTGCGCCGAGGAGGACGACCCGCCTTCCTCGAGCTGGCGGACGATGGTGTTGGTCAGACCCATGCAGAGCTTCAGCGCCGCTTCGCGGACCGAACCCTTCACGTCGTCGAGGACCTTGAGCGCCGCGGTCCAGATCTCGGCGTAGTATTTCTCGTACTTGTGGAACGGCTGTCCTGAGATGAGGTCGGAAATGGCGCCGCAGCTTGCCTGACGCACACGCCACTCCTTGCCGAGGATGTTCTTCAGCAGATCCTGCATGATGGGGTCAAAGTGGGTGCCGATGGTCTCGTTGGGGTTCTTCACCAAGGCCTTCCAGATGTCGTCCATAGACCGCTGCACGTTGGAGTTCGGATCAAATCGATAGCGGAAGAGCTTGGGATACAGTTTGGGATCAACCTCTGACTCGGAGAGAATGTTGCTGAGTCCGAATCTGCCGAAAGCAGAGCGCGTCGACCAGGTCGCAGCGTTTGTCGCAAGAGACATGAACTTGTATACCAAACTCTGGTCTCCGACCTCATTGGCCAAGCTGACAATGTCCTTGTACGAAGTGACCGACTTGCCCTCGCCGGTGGGCAAGGCGCCAGGCTCGAACAGCTCCGTCTCCTCCTCGACCTTGATCTGGGTGCTGTTACCGGTGAAAGCTGACACCAAATCTTTGACGAGATCCTGCTTCAGGCCCTCATTGCCCTTCTCGTACACCAGCGACAGTCCGCGGGAAGCAGTCTCCTGCACCAGCTCGTCTCTGGCGCTCAGGAGTCTCATGAAAGCGGCCTGGGCCTCTCGGAGACGGGACTGGACTTCGTTGAGATGCCCGCAGTATTGCACGATGCAGAACAGCCAGATGCCCGACGCCTTGAGGAGAGAAGGCTTCGTAGTCTTGCAGTCCTTGAAGAGCTTGTCGAGCACGGCGGTGATTCTCTTGGTCCGCTTCTCCTTCTTCCACGGTCCAGCGGGAGCGTCGACATTCATCGAGAGCTTCACAAAATCAGAGTCCCAACAGGCTATGGCCGCCGTGATCGCCTCGCCGACTGTGAACTGGATTTCCGTCTCGCGCCTGGTGTGAAGACCGAACAGCGTGCGGAGAACGTTGTCGATGCCGGACGCCTTGCTGGACGGGTAAAGGAGGCCGTCCTCGGGCAAAGCCTCCTCGTCGGGCTCGTTGAATGCCAGGGCGAGCCGACCCAGAGCGAAAATGGCCTTGTCGCTGCCTGCCGCGGCCTTTTCTCCGAGTCTCTCAATGACATAGTCCGCTGTCAGGTTGTTAACGTTATCCGGGATGTACTGGGAGAGACCGGCGGTCCAGAGCTCGGCGTAGCAGTCGAGAATCGCATCTTCGAGGGACGGGCGATGGTGGCTCTTGTCCATAAGCAGCTTGGGTGGCAGATGGGTGTCAGCTGGGATCGGGAGACCGTAGTACACCGCTCTGGAGAAGATGTGTCCAAAGGCTTGAATGGATCCCTCGACCGCGTTCGCGTGTGAGCCCACCGAGGTCTCCCAGGCAAAGATCATGGCCTTGAGGTTGCGCAAGAACTCCTGGATCTGCTGGTTCCTCGCCTGCTTCGCGGCCACCTCGTCAGGGAAATCCAAGTCCGCCTTGTTAAGGGGGTGGGGAATCAGGATGCCGCAAGCTTGCGCTGCGAGGAAGCGGATGTGGCGGTTGTTGTTCCTAGTACAAGACTGCATCAGGTGCGCGTAGCTGGCGACGTTGTTGATGGGGCCCGAAGGGGCCAGCGAGGCGATGTCGACGAGTGATCTCAGGCAGCTCTCAACGATGGGGCTGGCTCCCTCCTTGTTCTTTAGGCGCACGCCGTCGAAGCAGATCTTGATGAGGAGGGCAACGTGCTCTTGGTTGGTGGAACGGAGATAGGCGCGGATTTTGTCGCGGGTCTTGATGTCGTTCCGGACTTGGGTGTCGAGCTGCGTAGCCCAGCCAGGGACGAGGGGGAAATCGGGCAGAGCCGCGATGAACATTGCTCTCTTGACATACTCAACAGCCACAGGATAGGCAAAGAGCTTTTCGCCTTCAAAATTCCGAATGGTCGCCTCGTCATCGAACTCCAAGTGGTACTTCTTCGGGGCCGCAAAGTCGTCGCTGGTGAAATCGTCGGTGATCTTCACGCAGAAGAAGTAGGTCATGAGCTTGATCCAGTCTGGGATCTTGTGATGCTCCCCGTCGCGGTATGTCCACGGGTCCAAGCCCTTGCGGCCCTCCTCGACGACTTCAGTTCGCTCTCCCATACGGCCGGCTATGGCGAGGATGTCGATCCACCTACCACGCTCGTCCCAGGATGCTATAGTCTGATTCGCCCACTTAACGGCTGAGAAGCGCGCACTACGCACTGCGGGGGTGTCTTCTGAGAGATTCATGTAGTGCAGTAGCAGAGAAATGAGGTTGACCATGCCGCTTCCTTGCCCTTCGCCGCTGACAGTCTCAGGCTGGAAGCTTCTGGTCAGTCCCGACAGCGAGCCCTCGATGTTAACAACTGCCTCGTTGGTGGGATCCTCGGACAGGGAACGGAAGAGCCAGCCGACGAGGTGAAGCCGGTCTTGGACAGACAAGGGGCTGTTCATGCCGAGCGATCCAAGGAGGTCGTATGCCATGGCTCGAAGGACCTCTTCGTCTGCTGACAATGTTCTTGGTACAGGCCAACCTTGATCCTCGACATAAGTGCGCATCATATCGATGAGTTTGGAGCCAACGGTAAACGGACCCATGGTAGGACCTTGTCTTGCGGCCCAGTTGATGAAGTAGAAGAGGGCCTTGTGAAGCTTGTTTCGCTCGAGGCCGCTGGCTGCTTGAAGATGAGAGGGGGCATTTGATGATGTCTCTGTGCCGAAGTCGAGAGTGACGACGGCGTGAATGCGGTCTTGCATAGTTGTGGCAAGCTTGGACTTGGAAAGGAGGCCTAGGATTCTGATCCGGTAAGGTGCGGGCAGTCTCGCGTGGGCGCTGTAGAGCTCGTCGACGATCTCCTTCTTCTCAAAGTCAATCGTCATTCTCTTGAGAATGTCTTCTCCGACCTGCGAAACCTGGTAGTCAGGGCTTGCAGCAGCCGACAGTGCCGGCAGAAGCCTCTCCTCATCTTTGAACGCACCACTCGCCAGAATCTGCGCAATCTTGCGCCGAAGATCTTGCATCTTCTGGAAAGCAGGAGCGGTATCCTTCTGCTCGGGTCTGAGGAACTCGAGATCCTCCGACGTGAGTGCGGGGTTTAGTCTCTCAAAGTCTTGACGGCTGGGGGTTGTGCCGGCCGGAATTCTCAGGAGAAGCACCTTTCCGAGCCATTTCGCGATGAAGGCAGCGTCGGCATCGTCGGTCAGGCCGCTAGCCTCACGAAACGCCGTGTCCTCCTCGCTGCCACGGGAAGGCACTTGGATGTCAGGGAGGATCTTCAACATGACGTTGAACATGGACGGCTGCGTGTTCCCCTGTGAGGGTGATGAGATACCCTGCGTGACCTTGCTGATGAGGGCGCGACGGTCGTAATCTTCCATGCGGCCGATGCTGTGCTGGATGAATGACATGTCTAAAACACGAAGAATCGGCGATGTGCTTTTCTGGTACTGCTCGATGAGAGCCTCGACGGGCAAGACGATGCTATCGCCACTGTCAGTCTGGCCACATCATAAAGAACAACTCGGCATACCTGGGGTGCATGATCAACGTCTTCAGCTTTGAGGCGAATTGAATGACCTATCGAAAGTGTAAGCCGCAATTTCATCGTCAAGGCATCGGGGGAAGCTCTCTTCCCACCTCATTGCGGACTGATGCATGCTCACTCGTGGCCTTGAGCAGCAGGGGACACAGGTACTTCTTCAGCAGCTCATTGAGCTTCTCCTCCTTGTTTGAGGCCTCGAGGATACGGATCTGAACCGTTCCCACGAGCCTCTTCTCCCGCGCCTCGGAAGATTCGTCCGACATCTTGAGAATGCAGCCGCGACGATGGTGGTGTTTCGTGGAAGGTCGATGATGAAGGGAAGAGAGGTGTGGGGGCACGGGTACATGTACCGTCAACGTAGGCGGCGATGTACCTGACGTGGCTGGTGTATGTGTGTGTGGCCAAGTTCGACGTTGCTTCCGGCTGCCTGCAAGCTGAATAAGCCGGATCCGAAGGGTTCCAGAAATTCCCACAGCGGCGTTAGGGATCTGTCACGGGTGTTTCGGGGCGTCGGGCTGGGCTCCGAAACCGGTTTAGCGAGCTGTTGCGGAGACGGTTTGCGCGACCCCAAGACGGCCTGACGCTGCTGGTTGTTGGCGAGTCAGTTGAGTCTTCTGATCAGTTGAAGTTGAATTTGAATTATGTTATTGTGGTGGGAGTGGATTGAGATGGATGCAATTGTATTTGGGATCAGCAGGAAGAGTTGTGGAAGGGACATAAGCTCAACTTCGACTCAGAAGTTGGGCCAAATACAAGGTTCCTTTACTTTGGGCGGGAGCCAACATCATTGCAAGGCAGGTGGACTCGCCCTATTGAGCTGTTCTCACTACGTGATTGGACTATCCAGCTGTGTAGAGTACTTAGTAAATAGGGTTGCACACAATTGCTCGTTTTTTCAGACTTGAGAGGCGAGAGCTCCCTAGCTGCATGTAGGGTGGGTGTACTCGCCTTGCTGAGCTGTTCTCGCCACGTAACTGGATCATTGAGATGGTGGACTGTAGGCAGAGATAAATTCACAGCGACTCACTTTCAGACTCAAGAGGCGGAAGCTCCTCAGGCTCATATAAGGCGGGTGCCCTCACCTTAGTTGAGAGACTCCCATTACATCATCTGCTGCATGGAGGAGCTGAGGTGACGATTGTTCATGACAAAACCCATTTTGTCAGATATATACCTTACCTTGAGGCGAGAGCTCTCCTCCATGACATGATGCGGGTGCTCTTGCCCTGGTTAAAAGGCCTCTTTGTATAATTAGAAGGCAAGGCTGCAGAGGAATCAATTGATGATCCAGGACTCGCTTTGTCCCACTAAAGAAGCGAGAGCTTCCACCACTCAGATGCTCCCGTCAAATCGTGATATCCACCACATGAGCTATTAAGACAGGCGAGTGCAAGCAGCAAAGAGACACAATAGCATTAGATAAGGAAACACTTTTTCAGTTGGTGGGAACTCCCACCATGTGGGTACTCCCGACTCAATCAAATACAGTAGCTTTGTTACTTGGCGAGGTCGAACAATAGACTAGAGGCATATGTTAGTGATTAAAGACAGTTTCCTGTTCAAAGAAGAGTGAGAGCCCTGTTACAAGAAGTGAGACCATCGACCTTAGGGCTAAGCAGTTTCCATGCTTTCAATGTGATTAAGTTCAATTCAACTATGCACCTCACAGCAGGGCACATCCCATAATCGCCATAGAAGCTTCCATTTTATAGAGCTTAGCTGCAATCATTCTTCTGGACATGTCTGCTTGTTTCCAAATGTCGAAGTGCCAATATTGCCAGGGATTTAATGGAAGCCATCAGACGTAAGATGTTTTCTTTTCCTGTCGCAACGCTAGTACTTATCCTAGTGACGTACACCGCGGGCAGCTAGAGGGTCTAGTGCCTCGTGTTTTGGTGACTGGACGCAGATTCTCTTCACAACATCAACAGGGTCCCAGCATTCTAGTCTCATTAAAGCAAGAGAATAAATAATCCGTAAAAGATTATGTACAACACGGAACCAAGGCAGCTATGAAAGCTCGGACTACCAATTCTGGTAATCATGCCTTATACCGATAGTTGAGCTGGTTGTCAAAGGAATCGAGTGACGGGAATTTTGATCTGATTAGATCACCTCAGCCTCCAATTCCACAATGAACAGGCAGCAACACCTGTACCCAGTTGCTTCAACCCTATAGGCTGGTAGGCAATCATATGTTCATTTCTAGTGCGCTAGCGATCAGCCAGCTGTAGATAAGCTAAACTCTCTCCGGCTGTATCGATTAGTATTGCTATGTCGTTGGCTGGTGCTGCAGGGATCTAACTGAGCCGGCATTTAGCACGAATAATATGATACGTATTCCAGTCGTGCCGTCTTTTGAGGGTATGTTTGGGCTTCCGTTCCGAGTATCTTTGCACCCAAATCTACCGACTATACAGGTATTGATTAAAATTTAGAGGCACAAAACTCTTGTTCCACAATTTTTTACCTGGCCATAGAAGGAATCTGCGGACTTGCTGCGCCGTCTTACACGATCCACATGTCACTTGTTAGGTAGTTAGGAATAAGTCGCCTCATGTAACAATAAGTTAGCTCCCCGCAGTTCACGAGACGCTCTCGTCCAGGACATCTCTGCCTGGTGGGATCGTTCGTGTGATCGCTTGGTGTAGGATCAATGTAGAACCTGGTCCTTTGGTGAATGGTAGGTTGAAAATTACGAGGCCGAAACAACACAAGGACTAGCGGACAACGGTTCAATTCGAAAAGGTAAGATGGCTAGATCAGGCTAAAAAAAATGGAGATGCATTGAGGGATTTACAGAAGTCAGCGTAATCAACGATGTATAGAACTTGTCTGTTTGCTCCTATATAAAGTCCCGTATCACGTCCGACTCTCATAGCAGATCTTTCCATCATCATACTTGACATGCAAACGATCTGTACCTGAAAACACAAATTGAGCACTTTTCAATATCATTCAACTTCTAGAAATCTCGAAATGCAGATTTCCTTTCTTGTGAGTTCCCAATCGGCCATATCTGCCAACACTAGTAGAAGGTAATACCTAACAGCAATTCTCAGACGTTCTTACTGCTGTCGCTGCCTTTGCCGCCCCCACCCCGACGGCTAGGAGCTCCGCTTCCCAAAGTTAACTCGCTCGAGATTGCCCTACCTCCCAACGATGAATAATGCCCTCCAGCGGCGGGACTGCCCCGGCGGAAACTTCAACTCTTGTCTTCAGATCAAGGGACAACTGTGTATCTTAGGATGTGGTCGCCGAAATAATTTCTCATGCCTTCAAATCTGTCCTACCAAGACATCTTTCAACTGCCGGGAGTGGTGTTCGGGGTAGAAGAGTGACACGACACGGCGAACTCAGTGCCAGGAAGAAGGTGGATTAGGTTGCTCCTCTTGGAGCCTTTCGAAAAGCTTTGCTTGGGTTCTCGTAAAGCTTAATGGCTTCTCAGAGCATGAATTAGCAACTCTTTCAGCCAGCTTCCATGTAGAAACGATTCTGATTTCTTCGCAGGACTCTTTTTCCCTTCATCTTCTCAAACGTGCATCAGGCTACTATATTACGGGGGCCTTGGAATGTTACTATTTAATAGCGTCCATCCACGCGGTGTGGTGTCCTCAATCAGAATATCAATAGTTGTAGGGGGCATTTCATTGCCTTCAATTGAACAGAGCAGATATTCCAATCATTTTCAATCGATCGAGAGACATGCGATTTTTGGTAATTTTTTATTCATGCTCTCTGGAAAATCCCTGGATTTGATGCATTTTTATGTAGATGCCAGGTTCTCGAACATTTCTCCGGATTCTCCGTGCGTTATCAACCGCTCAAGATCCTGCCCGAAGCATGCAACCGCGGCCCCAGTCCTAGCTCCCATGATGTAGCCCTCTCCCAATCGCTTCATCATTAGAAGGCTGTCTTTAAGTATTGGAATTGCTTTAATCGCTGAAATAACTGCAATCGCCTTGTTTTATCGCTGCGTGAGTCCGCATCCCGCGGGTTGACGAAGGACTCGTGGTGAAAGGCTCGCAGCGAGAGCAAGGATATACGCAAACCTTTTCAAGAGGTTGTTCAACATCAGATACAAGAACATCGACTAACACATATTCCCCCCGAAGAGTTCGATCTAGTACTGCGGGCTCTTCTGGATGTTCAGAGCAAGGCCAGAATTACACTGTTTTAATATCGACAATCTGAAGATATTAAGCGACAAAAGGATTGTCGTATTTGTGCAACGACAAGGCACTGTGCCTCTGAGCAACTCCTTAGGATGTTGGGTTTCGGTAGCGATAGCGGAAGCGGGCATTGGTGATGTTGGCGTATTCTGTTGTCATCGCCAACCCTGTCACAAAGCCTAGTTCAACCCCTACTTCGTCAGTAACTGTATCACCCAACCCTCCAATTCCGAGATCACCGCCGGCCCATATAAGAAAACCCACAAAGCCTGAATTGGCATTCCATAGTCGCATTGAAAGTTCAGCCATCGGCAATCTGATTGGGCAATGAGTGTTGAGGACGATACAAAGTTCAAGGTTCAGCAGGTAGTGCCTAGTGGAAGCGGAATTTCCAAAGTTCACTCGGTTGGCGTTTCCTGTTCAACTGGAGCTGCAGCACATCATTGCTCTAAACGAAGGTTGATAAGAATACCAAAAAGTTTTAGATTATTGTAACATCATACGTTATCTATATAATACATGAGATCGCATTTCTTAAAGAAATACGATCTGAAATTTTCTTTCTTTTCCCCATCCAGTTGAATGCACGAGCTCGGCCGCAGCCAGTCCCAGTGTCCCAAAGCACTTCTACTATCTCGCTTTGGAACACACTCCGTGTCACACACTTCTCTCAGCCTTATCCGATAGTGTTCCGTTCCTTCCGCGTCTTGTTACTTCTGATGGCTTGGCAGAAAGCCTCCAGTCATCACGCTGCGGCGTCTGGCACCGTGTCAAGCCTGCAGAGAGAGCCGATCTCCAACAGAGGCGTACAGTACATTGCGGAGAAAGAAGGAAACGATGCCCCCCGGGCCTATCAGGACGCGTCAGGAGCTCCTGTCGAGAACAACTCTCCTCTGGGTTACTCCGTCGGCCCTATTACTATCACCCTGCTGAACATTACAAGATGATTAGAGCTAGTATTTACGCTACTCGTACGTGTTCATGGATACGGCCATGTTCATGAAATTATGCTCACCTCTATCAGCTGTTTCTATTCTGGTGGGCACAGGCTCTGTCGGTATCAGCTTTGTGTACTGGACTCTCGGTTACTTGGTACGTCCCTCCGATTCAAACGGAACCCAGCATTGCTGAGTCTGACCGTGACGGCTTCAGTTATGCATGGCATCTGCTGCTGTCTACCTCGATTTCACTGCCTAGTTCCCAAGCCAATCCGGTTCCGAGGTTGTTTTCCTCCAACAAGCATGGCCTCGGCCGATGTGGCTGTTCCCAACGACGTTTGCTGTGCAGAGCGTCATTCTATCGTTCGGCAGTGCCAATGCCACAGGTGAGATATGTCTCGCTCGAAACCCTAACAGAAAACTAGAGTCTGAAGCCTTCAATAGTCATGGCTAATTACTTGGTCGCCATGTCGAGACACTCAGGTAGGGATTGGCAGATCAAAGGCACTGCTTTAGCATGCTACGCCCTTGCAACTCTGAGTGAGTCTTTTACTCCAGCAGCTGGATGATAGACGTTTGAGGCTGATCAATCGCAGCGCTTGTCTTCAACACGAACTACGCTTATTGGTTTTCTAACGGACTTGGTATTGTCAAGATTTGCATCCTGCTTTTCGTCATCATCACTGGTTTCGTTGTGCTAGGCGGCAATACCAAGGTGGAGAATCCCACAGCCAACTTCAAAGATGCATGATCAGGAAGTTCCTCTGCGACCGCATATAGACTACCGCACTGTATCGCATTATGTTTCTTACGGCGGCTTCAACAACGCTTTCAACGTGGCGAACGAAGTCAAGGCGCGGATATCAGATCAACATCAGTGGACCAAGTATGGCCAATTCTAACATCTTGATCTCCTTAGAATCCCGTTCGATCGCTTAAGATCTACGCCACTGCCGCTTTGACGACCGCTCCCATTCTCTCCATGCTCACGTCGCTTTATTTGCTGATGGTTAGTTTCCTAGGAGTCCTACCCGCTGGAGGTGGAATTGCTGATACTGGTCATAATTCCCAGAGGAGAGTTTGAGAACTCCGGACCCACAGTTGAAAGTATGTTCTTCACAGCGGGTTACAGATACTCCGCCTTGGGTCCGTATGCTGAGATCTTGTCTCTCATAACTCTCATGATTTTGGCACTCCCTGCTGAAGATGCCTTTACAATTGGTAAGCATATTGAGATTTGCGACTCTTTGGAGTTGTTGTGAGATTAAGGGGAAGATAGTGAACGATTTTGCCATTTTCCTCCAAGCCGCTTTCCTAGCAATGGCTGTAGGGATCTATGTTGTCCAGCGCGCTGGCGATGGAGCAAGCTCAACCTCCCCGAGCCTGAGTTTAAAGCTTGGCATATGGTGATTGTTTTCAGCATCTGCATCCAGCTCTATCTTCTGATCATGCACTGGTATCCTCTTGCAGGTGGGCAATTCGCGGACAATGTCAGCTTTTGGTATGCAACTTACCGTCACGGATGTAGGAATGTAGGTAAACCCATCCTCAGCAAATCCTTAATTTTCCCGCAGAGATTAATGATATCGCAGTCTTCTTGCTTGAGGGGCCCACTACCGGTTTTGCGCGTCCCTCATTCCTAAGTGGAGACGCTGCAAGCTGCGTAAGGAGCTTCTTAGCTTCGAAGACGGTGCTCAGAGTAACCAACCTCGGAAGGTAACTTATAATCAATTCGCCAAGTGGGACGCTACCCATGACGCCGCGGGACGATTGATCAGTGCTTCTGGCAGCAGCATTCAAGTTCAAGGGAAGCGCGTACGAACCTCTTCGGACGGTAGCAACTCCGATGTTGGAAAAGGAGTGCCGGACACGGCACGAGAGAGTAGCCACGCCTAAAGAGGGAATACTCCGTATCGGTCGTTTTACTCCCCGACAATTGCGGCGGAGCATTCGGCGCTAATCATCTCGGCTCTGCTCCAAGTCACAACGGAATTGGAGGCAAATTACAGATTTGGTGGATCCGTACGTAGAGACGAGTCAAACGCTTCCGTTCCCGTGCCGTTTAGTGGAAGGCACACGTGAAATGCTGCATGAACATGAGTCGCCCTGCCAAGGCTGCAGCTTTGAGCACCTTCGAAGAGACTAAGCTCTAGTCGGGACAGAGCAAGTGAGGCAATGACTATGGTTCTTAAGCTACAGTCACAGCCGTTTTGTTCCCTCAATTCCCGTTTAGCAATCTATCGGATAACATTGCTTCAGGCTGAAGGGCGCGGTAGGGGTGGTTCGTCATCCAGACGCAAGACATATAGGAAGGGTGATCCCGGTTTTGAACGGAGCATCCGGGAAGAAGGTCATTTAGACAGCGTGGTTCTTCGTGGTAGGTGAGCCTTATCGCGGCCTAGGCACGTTGTTGTGCCGGCTGGCACGGCTAAATGTTGCGCTTGAGTCAGGGAATTCCCTCTTCAAAATACGCGGCTATGACGTTAGCGGATTATAAAGTTCTGCTCGTTTTCTGCGAGCGGCTCGTGCTTCGGAAGCCTAAGTTATTATCAATGCCATCTCGGACTCTGTCACATTTCGTGGTGCAACATCATAGTAAGTTATATGGGAATCTTCAACTACGTCAATCCCCATGCGCCCTGGAACGTCTCCATTGCCCAAACAACCCCAACCCGCGCGAGGTTATCAATGCTTGTCTCGGACTCAACGGCCATCATCCGGCTCAGCACACACGGTCCTATGAGAAGTCCGGGCGTGCGCGGGCGGCCGGGCGCAGACTTGGGGTCACACGCACTTTGCACGTGGGAACGCGATAACGGGCGGGGGTACTTGTCAATTCTGCACAAAAGAAAAAACAGAAAGCTGCATGTATCAAGTGGAGGATTGATGGAATGCCGGGGGAGATATCACGGCATAATTGAGTTCGTTTGCATATTAGTCAACCAGCGCGATCCCTCTTGAAGACCCGGAACGAAGGCCGGGGGGGTTGCACGGGCTCACCAACGGACATGTCAATGTCAAACCCTGCCCCAGTGAACATTGGACGAACCAATCGACCATCCAGCCCAGTCCAGGGTTCATGATTCATACCTGGGCTCACCCGACCGACCAGTGTGATCGCTGATGCCGAATTGACTGGGCCGCAGGCTCCCAGCGTTTTGCCGGCTGTGGGGAAACTCGGCGTGGGTCGAATCAATATCAGACACACAGACTGTATATTGCAGTATCCAGAGGGTCTCTGCCAAGATCGTGAGGACTTGTTTCCCAACCAATCCAGAAATAGACATGATTCAATATTTGCGGATATCCACGAGGCACCCTTCGGATCTTGGGTCGGCCAAGGTGGATACGCCCGCTAAAACGTGACGGTGCCAACCGGCATACTTATGTGCAGCTCAAGATCCCGTTGGTTGGTTTTGAATCCTCGGTCTTGATTCTCCTGGAGAAACCAACGGCATGGCCGCGTCAGGAAATCATGCTCCGAGGTCCCTGAAACGTGTCGCCGGGCCGGATCCTATTCTGCGAGTACAGAGGAGATGTTATTCAGTGGTCTATCCTACTAAGACACTTTGTTTCAACTTGTCATGAAGAGCCTTTTTCCGTGGACGCTCGCACTGCTGCCGTGGGCGGCTGGTATTGTCTATGGTCAGACCGGCCCCGACGCCGGCTCAGCACCTTCACCGCTGGATATCATCAGCCGGATTCCCAAGTGTGCTGTAAGTAGCATTTCCGAGGGCTTTTCTTCTCTATCCAAGCTCACTCAGTAACAGCTTCCGTGCACGACCGAGTTGTTTCTTGGTCCAGTATGTGCTCTCGACAACATCGCCCCTTGCCTTTGCACCAATGTCACCCTCATGGACGGCATGTCTGGTTGCGTCCAGACATCTTGTGAATGGAAAGATCAACTCAGTAAGCCAGCAGCCCATTGATGTCCAAGTCGCGCATGGCTGACAACCTCTCGTTAGAGCTCTACTACTTGACCAACGACCTGTGCCGACCTTACCCACATAAGTCCCGAGCCGTCGAAATCAAGCTTATTGTTGCTGTACTAGCCGTGATCACACTGCCTATAGTCGCCTTGAGACTTGTATCGCGAATGAAAATTGCAGGGCGATTGGAGCTGGACGACTGGACTACACTCGTCACTGCTGTGTGTGCATCCTCCGAGTAGTGTACGGGTCAGGAGTCGCTAACAATGGCCTCAGGTCATCCTAGCCGCGATCATGGGCAGTGTCATCGCAAGTACGAAAATTCATAACCTCCGTTCCCACATACACCGCTAAGATGCATTTGAAAGGTGCTGACCTTGGATTCGGCCTTCATTACTGGAATGTTATTCCTGCAAACGCCCAGCGCATCTTAAAGGTGGGCTCCATCGACCAGCTTGACAATCGGATTTGGTACTTACTTCATTCGCAGCTTTACTATGCTGTGCAAATGCTTTACATTATCGTTCTCATATCGGCCAAGGTGTCCATCTTGGCGCTTTATGCGCGCGTTTTCCCTAGCCCCAGGTTCCAGCTCTTGAACAAGCTGGTTTTCGTTTTTCTCGCGGGCCATGGATTGGCCTTCCTCTTTGCCATCATGTTCCAATGCACCCCGATCGCTGGCGTCTGGAACCGGGCACTGGAGAAGAAGTGCGTCGACCTCAACGCCGTCGGTATGGCCAGCGCTATACTCAGCATTGTCGAGGACATCGTGATTCTTGCGATGCCCATCCAGCAGCTCATCAAGCTGCAGCTTGGATTCAGGAAGAAGCTTGCTGTTTCTTTCATGTTCAGCCTGGGATCATTGTAAGCATCAAAGCCCTCGGCGAAGTCGAAGACGGCTGAATCTGACACCATCCAGCGCATGTATTACTTCGATAATCCGCCTTAAATGG
Organism: Colletotrichum sansevieriae; assembly: GCA_026260285.1. Classification (NCBI taxonomy): domain Eukaryota; kingdom Fungi; phylum Ascomycota; class Sordariomycetes; order Glomerellales; family Glomerellaceae; genus Colletotrichum; species Colletotrichum sansevieriae. The sequence continues at coordinate 61,335 of JAOQIF010000189.1, read as the reverse complement.
ATTTTGCAGTTTGCCGAAACACCTGACACAACATGTAAGTCTGGTCTTCGTATTTTCACCTAAAATCATTTTCTAATAGCCACTGCAAGGGGACAATGTCGATGTCGTGACATGGAGTGTCACCGAAATATCAATGGCCCTGATTTGCGGCAGTCTTCCTCCACTACGGACCCTTTTCAAGAAGATACCGGGTCTTCTCACCACAATTCGTGGGCCGACGATCGAAATCAAAGAAACTCACGACAAAAACAGCAGTCGCATGTCACTCGGGCATGAGGGTCTTGTGCCCCAGTCCATATCACCGGACCCCAGCACGCCAGAGCCGACATCGCCAGGGATGGACCTGGTCATCCTTCATGTTTCGAACGAGCATGAATCCCGCATGAAGCCATTACCACCAACGCCATTACAGCCGCTTACGTACGAGCCGCCTTGGAGAGGAAGCGGCAGTCTTACGACTCCTAGGACGCCCAGGGCTCCAATGACACCGACTAGTGTCAGGAGCATCAGAAGAGAAGCAGAGGCAGACTATGAGATGGATTTGAGAAATGTTGTCAACACGAAGACGTGGATGTAAGCGGAGTTTTGTTTGATACCCCGTTCGTCCTGATTCTTGTTCGAACTTAATTCTCTCAAGATATCAAAGCTCCGGCTCCTATGACTCTCGGCTGCAATGCTCAGGTGCGGAAGATGCCTAAGATCCCTAAAACCGCCTAATCAATAATTAGAAAACACATCTTCACCCGTTTAATTGAAGCCTTGATGCTGGATCTCCATTGCAATGTGCCAGTCCAAATGCTCAAGAACTTCATCGGAGTGGACGTATTCGCTGCACTTGGGGCAAAGATATCCCTTCTCTAGGTCGTCTTGAAAGCCGTCTTTAGCTGACCTAGACGGAGCAATCGCAGTAGGCGACTTTGAGACCTGCCGCTTGGTAGCGCTCTCCAAAACCCCAGGCTGCTCATGTTGCCTGACTCGTTTCCGGGGAGAAGGGGAAGTGCTTGGGGGAAAGAAAGAGGTTATGCGCGCGGTATCAGATACAGGCTGCCCGGATTCCAGGTTCGACATGCTAACGGAAATGCCCAAGCATGGCCAGGCAGCGGCCCCGCAAGTGCAAGCAAGTCAATTCTGACCCCTATACTTGCTGTTAGTGAGATTTTTCTTAGTGTTTTTACTTACTTAGTTAACTTAGAAGTTATTTAATTCAAGCGCTATATAAAAACACGTGATCTATAATTACCTAATCTATATATATATATAAAGCTATTTATAATAGACTTAGCAAGCCGAAGCCGTTATTTAGTCGTATAACCCCCCTTTTAAGCTAGTTTTTTAATAGCTAGAGACTCTCTATAGTCTCTAGCTTTATATTTATCTATTGCAACGTAAGGGTTAACTTAGTAGTACTAAATGCCCTCTTATAGTTAGCTGCTATCGCTAGGATAGCGAGGATATTAATTACAAGCTATAAGAGGATTAGGAAGGTATCCGAATAGTCTAACTACTACTAGACGGGCTCAGAGGTCTCCTCCGGAGGTTAACGGAGGTAGAGATCGAGCTTATCTATCCGGGGAGGGGTCTGCTAGCGCTAGCTATTAACCTACTACTAGAAGTAACTATTATTATTATCTTAAGCTGCTAGGTTAATAGCAAGGCCTCTAGGCTGCCCTCTATAGCTAGAGATACCCTCTTCTAGTTAATACTACTTATCGTAGTACTTTATAAGTGATTTCTAGGCCTTATTAACCTATCCCTCTTAGTAGTTATTACTCTATATATCTCATAAGTATAAGATCCTATATACTAGATAGAGAATAATTACACTAGAAAATAGTAGTAACTCCCCTAACTTATTATAATAATAAAAGAGCTTCTGCTATAACTACTTAATACTACTATAGAGGAAGGATTGCCACTTCTTATCGAGAGTATTAAATCGTGAGGCGGCTCGTAAGGCTAGAGATGCCTAGTCTTTGCGCATATAATATAGGAGGGCCTGGTAGTTATACTAATAATAACAACGAGGCCTTCCGGACCGGGTTTGAGATAGCTATAAGTCCTTAAAAGGGTTATTATTAACTAGAGGAGAGATTATGGAGTTATAGTAGGTCTTCTAGTCGACGAGGTGCAAAAGGAGGTATTCTAAGCCTATTATAACCTCTTATAGTCGACTATACCTATCCTTAACCCCCTACCCCTCATACCTCTTCGTTTAGTAGTAAAAGGGCTCTAGGATTATACCTATCTCAGCAAGAACCTTCTAGTCGTCAGAAGATAATAAATCCGCTTCTAATATATGCTATTTAACGTCGTCGTTATCGTTATTTAATAATATAAAAGCCTAGATCTTATTCTTCTTCTTAATAGCTCTCTTAATTATAAGATATATATTATTCTAGCGGGTATTGTTATTTAGGATAAGCTAGGCCTCATAGGATAACTTAGAGAAGATCCAGAAGTCGGAGTCTCTATTAATCTTAGTTATAGCCTTCCGGTATTATTCGGTCTATTATAGAGAGGCCTGGATAAACTTAATAATATTCCGGAGCTAGCTAATAAGCCTGAGCCTCTACTAGAGATCGAGGTTATTATTATAATATTAAATAAACTAGTAATACTCCGACTCCGCCTCGAGGGTCTCCTTATTAGCGCTAAATAAAAAGGCCCGGGCTACGAGGTTAAGTATATAACTATAGCACCTTATATACTAGGCCTAGATATCCGTCTCTATTATCACGGGATATATATCCCGATAGAAAGCATAGAGGTAAGTATTATTATTAGTTATATTATTAGAGATAGTTACTCCGATCCGGTCCTGGATCTTATATTAACTAACGATATTAAAGAGGGTCTCCGAGAGGGTAATACTACTATAGTCTCTATAGTATTAAGAGAAGCCTAGGAGGCGTGATTATAACGTGCTAGTAGTATTAATAAAGTGATATATAACGCCTATAAAGGCGTAGATATTAGGTAACGACTATAGATCGAATAAAAGGTATATTTTTAATACTACTAAGTGGAGTTCAGTCGTTATAAGAGCCTCTCTACGCTAGTAGAAGTCTTAGAGATAGTTCTAAATAGATATATAACCCTATAGGACCTCGCTAGCGACCTCGTTATTATAATACTATAGGATCTATTAGAGGAAGGTATTCTTAAAGTAGGTAAAAGGGAGGTTAGCGGAGATAATAGAGGCGATATAGAGATCCCTTAGGGTTATAATCTTAGCCTTAGGTATATTACTATTATTAAGGCGCACCCTCTTATATAGAGGAGGGTCGGATAGCTTAGTCGAGGAGGTATAAGTATTAGCCTCAGAATCGTTATCTAAGAGGATAGAGATCCTGTAAACGCAATAGCTACTTTAGCCTCGTTAGAGTAGGCTTTATATAAGCAAAAAGCTTGGGATAATATACTATACTAAGTGCTCTATAGCGGTAGTAGTAGTAGTAGCGCTAAAGATCCTAGGGGACCCTTTTAAGTCGTATTATTAGCAACTCTAATAGGAGGGCTTAGCCTAGCCCTAAATAACCTTAATAAGGAAGTCGCTATAGTCCTAAATCTAGCTAGATCGACCCTAGCCCTTCTACTAAGCTAACTACTCCTTAAGGATATACCTCTTACTCCCTATAATAATAATAGGGAGGTTATCGATCGTAGGATTTAGAGGGATACTAATAATAAGGGTAGTTATAATTTATATAGAGATCCGCAGGCGCAGGGCGCTTATTACTATATATATATTAATAGTAGAGGAGGAGGTAATAGTAGTAGTAGATATCGTGAAGTTTAATAAGGTAATATAGGTAAATAATAAGTAGGATATATAATAATAAAAAGCTTTTATAACTAACGTCCGATCGTAGTATTAAATATACTATTTAAATCGTTATAATCGCATCTACCTATTATTAAATTTTCGAAAAGATCCGCTATTATCTAGTATAATGAGGGTAGTCTGAATAGCTTTAATAATATATATAATAATAGCGAGGTTAGCAATAGTAGCATATTTCAGTAGCTAGGCGTGCCTAAATAAATAGGGCGGGGGCTGATCTATAGCCTCTTATTAGCTAGATCTATATATATATAAGATAGTAAGGAATTTAATAAGTCTATGGGCTGCCGACTTACTCGATTGGGAAGTAGTAATAGCTTCCCCTTGCTTGCTTGGCTCATATTCCTTGCTGAAAGCTCTGCACTTACGGGGCCGCTGTGGCCAGGATTCCCCACTTTCTGTTAGATCTTTCAGTAGTCCGTGTAGCATGCTAAAGATAGTTTCTTGGTTGATCTCGACGTTCAGCGGGATGGGCGCTTGCTTGGATCGTGTTGGACCGAAGCGGCCACGAATATGGTGGTGGACCGCGATGGTTCTGGGTCGTCGAGGGAACACCGAGTCCAGATCAAGATCTCGCAGACGGGATTCAAGATCTGCTGCAAATATCCTGAGCCACTTGCTGGCTTGGTCCAAGTCTCCGGCTTTCGGTATAAAGGTCTTCGCGGCTAAAAGTGATTGGACTTCGCTTCGAGGTCTGACTGGGCCCGTCTCGAAGCCCCTGATTGCCTTGAACACCCATTCGCCATCTTCGGCCCCTAGCCGCGATTTCATTTCTGCCAAGGAGACCTGCTGGAGATCTCGAATGTTATCGGAGCCAAATGTCTTGGCGACTCTTTGCCCAAGTTGTCTTCCCAGTCCGGAAAGCGAAGTTGCCTTGAGAGTTGGCATCAGGAAGGGGACGGATTTGCGCCTGATGTTTGTTTGCCCAGCTGGCTTATTCATCCGTGATCCCACCTTCGCGACCATCTTGTTTGCGCTGACGCCAGCAGACGTAGTAAGCTGCAATCGCTGTTCGATCTCCCGGCGGACGTTGCGAACGATGCCAGCCCCAAGACTCAGAGCCACGTCATCCCAGTCAAGGACTTCATGGGAGCCATCTCCAGATGAAAGGTCTATCACCTTATCAATGCCCCAATCCAGCGCGGTGTTGGCTGGAGGCAGCGGCAAATACTCGTTCAAGTTCTTGCCAGCTGCCTCTAAGACGGGATATTCCCCCAGGAGAGTGCGATGAACTTGAGCAGAGAGGTCGAGATAGAACTCGTCTACGCCAGCTCTCTCAATCGTAGGTTCTGGTTTGGTCGGCAGAAGGCTTCTGACAAGCTGGATAGTCTCTCGGGAGACCCCGCGGTAGGGGTCCAGGGAGGCTTTGTCCGTCTTCAAGTGGTCCAGCACGTCGGGCCTATACTTCCAGCAATGGTCTCCTTCCCTCCAGGTCGGAATGTGCTGGAGAACTATCTCTGGGCAGACTCGGCGCACTTCGTCGACAGACATGATTCTCTTGACCCCACGCTGCTTGGCTGCGTGATTGACTGCGATGATGGCGTTCCATTGGCGGACTGCAAGGGGCTTGGATGGGGGCAGGCCAAGCCTGAGCGTTTCGTACTGCGCATAGAATGAGTCGTAATCTATAAGCGCAACGATTCTCAAGGCTGATTCCGGTGAAGATTGCGACATGAGCTGCAGGTCATTATAGGTGAACTCCGAGGATGGGGTTGCCGGATCAGTCGGTACCGAGCTGGCATGATCGGACATGGACGCTGGTAATAAGGGTAGCGTTACTGAATGGTCCTTAGTATGTGGATGATGGTCTTGGTCATCCGGCTTCAAGATGCATGCAATGCTTAAAGCTTCATAACGGTGTACTGGGGAAACTTTTCTGACTAGACAAAATAGCTACGTAGCGCGAGTGTGTTATCCGGCCGCCCATGATTGCAGCGAAACCTTAATTGACAGTAACATCCACCGACACCACGATGAGAACTGTTGCCTACATTTACTTTGCACATCTAGGAAGCGGGTGTGGGACTCAAAAATAGCATCAGCAAACTCATAATGCCCATAGATTGCCTCTTGGAAGCTGGTCATGAGGCGGAGTCATGATGGAGGCTGAGAAGACCTTCCAAGTGCCCGACGGCCCTGAGATCAATGACTGCTGAATCGCGAGCGCAACCCGGTAAGCTAATTTGAATATGTTCAGAGTATTAGCTCCGGGTATTGGATTGGCCTATGGGATTATGGAATGGCGGCCTTTCCGAAATAAATGGTGTTCTCCGCGCAATCGGTACATACTAGGAGTTGATAGACGATTTATGTTGTTCGTGAATTTCGTGTAAAGCTAAGGAAAACTGCCGATCTCGTCATCAGAAGCAGGTGTCAATGAGCTAGCTGGCTTGTCACAAACGTGTTGAGCTCAATCCGGAAGAAGCTATAACCTTTCCACATGCGCTGAAATCTCAAGGTTCCATCGTCGAGGTGCACGGTACGGCTTCGATCAAAGAGTTTGTGTGGCTCAGACTGAAGGCCAAGTCCGGCGCTACGGACGTCAGGCCTTGGTAGTCGACGTAAGCGGCAGTCAAGGATACACGCCCAAGCATATTCTCGAAGCCGTACTAGGTAGCCGCACGATCGATGCGTACACCAAGTTCGGCTAGAGGTGACTGACAAGGTCTATGTTGTCAGAGTAGACGAACGAGGGTCAAAGAGGGAAGCAGACCTGCACGTCAGCAGCAACTAGTGATAGACCATGACAGGTGCCATGGTACGCCTCCTCTGTAGGATGCTTCATGGTTGTGATAGAGCCGTTATCGGCAATGTGGCTCGTCTCTTCGCCGCGCTACCTATATGCAACTCTGAGCCGCGCGCTAGAGTGCTTTAAAGTAGCAAATCGTTCGAGGCCCTCTGATAGCAGTCGGCAACAACGGCCGCACCGAAAGGGAATTTGAGAGGATCGCCGACGCATCTGGCTTCAAGATTGATCAAGATCCACTGGAAAGAATCGTTCGGGCTAAGATGAATTGAAACGGACCGACTCGGCAGTCCCAAGAAATCGCTGCATATGGAAAAGCATCATGAATATGGGCAGGGTTTGCACCACCTTGACGGTATAACTTGCGCCAGACACTGGCGTGCAGCGAAGCGAGTGTACTCCGGGAGGATATCAATCATCACTTACGGCAATTCATTATGAATGGGATCCTCAATTTGGTCCAAAGTTGTTTTTTCTTGGTTATTATATGTCAAACATTCGAATGACAGTCGGACAGTCCCGAACCGGGGGTCACCTTATACCGAGGGTCCATCTTGGGTTACTAACAATAGGGATCATGCGACGCGATGTTCTCATGCCGTTTAGGCATCTTATTGGAATCCGATCTCTCTGCATCAATTTTATGCCAGCCTGAACCTCATACCACTTTCAGTCGGGTTTGACTGCGTCTGCTCAGACTGGCTGTAACACCGATCTCCGTTGGCTCGCATACGCACGTCCGCTTTTAACCGTGCCGCGTCCGCAATCAAGTGACTCGGCCAGCGATATTCCCAGTTGCTCGGACTGGCACGTTCCCAAAGGGCTTTTGAAGCTACGGATCTCACAATTGCAGATGCAGTCGAGTCGGAACCCCGAGATGAAGCCGTGCGGAACAACGAGGTATGAAAAGGGCACGCCTAGGGTCACAGGTCTTCATCTATTGAATAAGTGGATGATGCGCCTCGAACGACACCATGAGACAGTTTCTTATCTATTCTTCTGGTAGTAATACCTCGCAGTCGGGCGGAAGACAGCCAAGTCCACAGGGCGACATGGAAGCCAAGTACCAAGTTGTGCAGGATCTGGATCGTGAGGAACATGTGGACACGGCGAACGATGATGCCATCACGGCCGAGGCTATGCCAACGACAGATGAACCGTCTGCAACAGAAGCGACCCCATTGACGGACGGGGAGCCTTCAACACCATCGGTGACTGAGGCCTACGCGACTCCACCGACTGGCGAAGAGGCGTCGAGACCTGGCACTGCTTCAAGACCCGCTACAGCATCAAAGCCAGCGACTGCTGAACCGACCCTCAAGCAACAGCTGAGTCAAGCTCGAAAAGAAGCGCGGAGACAATCGCGAGCAGAATCAGCGCGTAATAACTCGGACCCAATTCAGGAGAAGCAAGTCAACCAGGAGAAGCAAGTAAGCCAAGAAAAGCAGGAAACAGTATCCCAATCGGATCGTGATGACTTCCCTGAGGGAGGCCTTCGGGCATGGCTCGTGGCTGCCGGCACAGCAGCTATCCTGTTCTGCTCTTTGGGCTACACGAACTCTTTCGGTGTTTTCCAGGCATACTACATGCGAAATCAACTTTCAAACCACACACCTGACGACATTTCCTGGATCGGATCCATCCAAGCGTTCTTAGTCTTCGCGTCGGGGGCCATTGGAGGGCCGATTTTTGATCGCTACGGTGCTTGGGTGAGTTTGGATCCGGTGGAGACCGCACGCAAGCATGCGTTGACAGCTATTACTAGGTGCTTCGCCCAGCAGCAGTCGTCTATGTTTTTTCGATCATGATGACCAGTCTCTGCAACCGGTACTGGCAGTTCATGCTGGCACAGGGTGTCCTCAGCGGTCTTTCGAACGGTCTCATCATGTTCCCGGCAATGGCGGCTACCCCCCAATACTTTTTCAAGAAGAGGGGAGCAGCAATGGGCATCGCGATCGCCGGCTCATCCATCGGCGCCGTCATCTTCCCCATCGTGCTGTCGGAACTCTTGGATCGAATCGGATTTGGCTGGGCTGTTCGTGTCTGCGGCTTCATCATGATACCGCTCCTTCTCTTCGCGTCTCTGGCAGTCAAGGCTCGTCTTCCCTCTCGGAAGACTCGGTTCTTCTTGTGGTCGGCGTTCCGAGATCCCTTCTACTGTCTGCTCATTGCCGGCGTCAGCTTCATGTTCGTTGGCATGTTCGTCCCGCTCTTTTACCTCCCGACTTTCGGCATTGCTCACGGCATGGACGCGAATCTCGCATCGTACCTTGTGGCCATCATCAACGGAGCATCCGTCCCTGGACGCATTTTCCCGGGTATTCTTGGCGACAAGTTCGGCCGCATCAACATTCTCTTCTTCGCTGGAATGTTGACGGCCATTTCGATTTTCGCCTGGACCAAGGCGACCACCAACGCAGGCATCATCGTGTTCTCAGCGTGCTATGGGTTGACTTCTGGAGCAATTATCTCCGGAGGATCGGTCGTGTTTACTCTGTGTCCGAAAACACCAAAGGAAATCGGCACTTATATGGGGATGGGCGTCGCCATCGCCTCTGTGGCCGTTCTCATAGGGCCGCCTGTCAGCGGAGCATTGCTCAATAGGTTCAATGGGTTCCTCCAGATTTCTATCTTCGGTGGGGCGATGTGCATGACGGGCGTTGTTTTCACGCTGATTGCCAAGTTCTTTACGAAGGAGGGTGTATTCGGACGCATATGAGGGAGCCTGCATCTACGGAGACTAACAGACGCTCACGAAAACAAAAGGGTATGAAGTTTCATTACATCATTCTATAGCCTTGTATAGAGTCTTGCACTTATCAACTGGCGAATGCTTTTCGCGGTTGAAATCTTGAGTATGATTTGCTCAGTATCACCATAATATTTGCACGACTTACCCGGCAGTGGTGTCTAGTTGGTTCATTGCTCAGTTCAAAGCCTTTCACCAACACCAGTACCTGTGAATATAATCAAATGATGCGACTTTGGAACCCACAAGGAAGCGTTTAGGTAAACAGTCAAAGCGGCATGGGATAAGTATAGGTGGATGAGGTAGGGCTGAGCTCCCCTCAAGTCGGAGCGGACCCCAAACCAGCAAGAGGGTGTGGCACAACATACTTTTCCGATCAATATATATGAAGAGATGCCCAGATACTTGCTGATCCGTACGGTACTCAGGAACAGCCGATCTTCCGCGCCCGACAGGCAGCATTCGGGGCACATCACTTGAATCCACACAAGTAACCGCATCTAAGTAGCTGCATTTGTCGGCCACATCGGGAACGTTCCAGCGGAGGTAATGAATATAGAGACGTTTTCTTACGTAGAGGTACTGCGAAACTCAGTTTGCGAAAATAACAACACACACAGGGGTCCCCAGTGGAATGAGCTTTCATCTTGCAGGCCAGGTAACCTCCCAAGATGAGGCAAAAGGTCGTAACCGGTAAATTGCACAGCAGTGTACCCTCGCGCATTCGGCCGAATAGAGTGGTTCAGGTTCGCCGTAGACAAATGGCCATGTATGCGTCCGAGTCGTGGGTCAAGCCCAAACGGAAACCAACCGCTATCTACTTCATTAACGACTTGGCCGCTTTGCTGTTCGCGGTTGATGTCCACCCAGCGGTTTCAGACCAGGGCCGGGCCGTGTAAGCAAGCTGGTAGATCAGCAGGTCGTCCGATGGTTTCAAAGAGAGAAGTATCCGTATAACAAGACCAAGGGGCGCTCCCATTTCAGACAGTTTGTCTTTGACAACTCCGGGATATATATTTCGGGGTTGTCAAGAAGTTTGCGCATCGTAATATCCGTGGAGCATCGCGTAGGCTCATCGAATCAACGAGCGACTCAGCCACACGATGTGATAAGGTTGATATTTTCATGAAGATATCTCTCAGTAATGGTGAATTACGACCAAGCCGTCATCCAATGATGCCGAACATGTTGTTGCCGTTCAATTTGGCTGCCAATGCATCGACTCCGCAGGGCTGTGATCTTCGAGACTCCGAGACTTGCTGGGTGGTAAACCTTGCAGAACGAATTTCGGGGTCGTTGGGTTTCGGTTTCGTCTTCATATTTGCGAATGACATTCTCCTTGATTGAAGAAGACGCGCCGGCAGCCGGCTGGGGAAATTAGCGCATGAAGCCATCGACTGAGGAGGTCTTGGCTGCGGCCCGGATGGATACGCTTTAGCTTCATACCACGGACGAGGTCCGGAAATAATCAAATCACACCAGCCCTACGCAACGTAAGGTTTTCACTACAACTTCGAGAAAGTGTGCCTTACTTTACGCGGGCTGACAGCCGTGAACATGGATTCCAATTGGATTTGGATTGTTGCGCACAGGGGGGAACGCGGGAGAATGGAGGGGATTCTGGAGTACACTAAAGGACCGCGTTACACACCGTTAACCCCGAAAGCCGCATAGGAACTGGCGAGTTTAGTCGAGTGTCACCCCTGTCAGTACGACGTATGCACAGGCCAGAAGGAAGTCTGACGAGAATGTTGGTGACAGATACTATCACATATCTCCGGACGAGGACCGGACAAGTCAGGTTTGCATAGGACAACACCTGAACCCACGCAGGCAATGTAGTGTGGATGGAGGCTTGCGGCCTACCTAAATGTCTCCATGCCGTGGCTGAACAGCACGGGTTCAACATGGAGAGGTCATCGTTCAACCTTCCTCGCGGCAACCCGGAAGCTTAAGCCAGAGAAAAGCCGTGCTGCGGTCTAGGAATGCTTAGACGAAACGAAGCCGTACGACATACGCACACACACTCTTTCCTCTTATTCTGCCCACTGTCCTGCCCATCCACTACCCCTATTCCTTGTCTCCTCTTCCCATAGCCTCCAATAGGAACGGTCCAGATACCCTCTTCGCCCGTTTCACTTTCTCCACGCCCACACCATTCCTCATCAGAATGTACTCACTCTCCTGTAGCTGTTTCTGACGCACGCGCCCGTGCTTTGTGTTGACTATCAATACCCTCCCCGGCCGGCCAGTCCAACGGGACGTACTCGCTCAGTCTCTCCGAGATTCCCAATAACCAGCTTCCCAATCCTGCTCGTTCTATCTTCATGATATAACCCAGTGGCTTGCTCTGCAGATTGAGATGCCATCATCATTATCATCTCGACTTTAACGTCTTTCCCTCCGGAAGCAAGCTGCCGGTCACTTCAGCTACCGAAACAAGAGAAGCACCCGACCGTAACCGGCCCCGGCTACCAACTCCCCGATCCTCTGAGAGCCATTACCTTACCTTACTTGATCCGTCCTTCCGCATACGTATATACATATATCCAACCCCACGAACTCTCGCTTTCGGTCTCCTCAACTCCTCGATTCCTAACCGCACAAACGCTACCGCACACCTCGGGCCTACCTCCTGAGCAGATCGAGCCGCTGTCAAATCCGAAAGGAGCTGCTGTATCCCACTGACATCTCTTGCGCTGAGGTAGCTGACGCCAAACGATTCGTCGGACTACCGACCGTTGCTCCCCCTGCCAAGGGCTTGTTTGACTTCCCGTAGCAAGTGACTGAAGTGCTTCGGAAGGGAGAGAAAGCGGCGTCAGGCTCTATTTCGGCCGAGTGGCGACGCCGGACATAAAGCCCACTCGTTTGCGAACGTGTAGAATTACACAATTCGCATATCTAGGAAGAGCCGAAGTTAGGGTGACAAGAAGCTATTTAGAGGGCGTCTTAACTTTCGTCTCGCTAGAAAGATGCCACGCCTTGGGTACAAGAAGTCTCGCAGTGGCTGTGCAAGGTGTAAACAACGGCGCGTCAAAGTACACAAGTCCCCTTCTCACCAACCAGATTGACATTTGTGTGTTACCACGCTTATCTCATCATAGATGGCTGACGTCTGTCGTTCACTCAGTGCGATGAGAATAAGCCGTGTGGCGCCTGCATCAGGCACAATACCCAGTGCAGTCTCGTTGATATTTCCACGTCAGGCGAGACGGCCGTCGGCGACGGAAACAGCATGAACATGGAAGCCCCAAGGCCACAGAGCACGACAATCACTAGAGCCTTAAGTCTACAGCACAAGATGTCGACGAGAAAGGGATCAAGCGGCAGTCGCAAGACTGGGCCATCCATTAGTCCGATAGATCACTCGCTCACACCGTTGCTGGACTCTACCCTGAAATTGCCAGGCGACTTCGTCAGCGATCACGCCTCCTCGTCCGGGCAAGGCAGAAGGCAATCATCAACAGCGGCCTCAAGCCCCGACCCATTTCCCTATTTCGTCAAGTTCTCTACCGGTCCCGTGGAAACGGTTTATCTAGGAAAGTGGACTACAGATCTAGAACTCATGCACCACTATGCCACGACAACGTGTTTTACGATGCCTCGGGCGTCCGATGCGAGCAACATCTGGCAATTCGAGGTTCCGAAGCTGGGCCTCACTTACATGTTCTTGATGCATCAAGTCCTGGCCATCAGCGCACTACACTTGGGGCACTTGCATCCCGAGCATCGCGAATCTTATGCGTTGCATGCATCACAGCATCAGAACGATGCCATTTCCGGAATGCGAGAATTGCTTGCCCAGATCACACCCGACAACTGCCATGCTCTCTTCGCAGGATCATCATTGCTTCTCATCAGCGCCTTCGCCACGTTCCCGTATCAGAGGGGCGGACCAGAAAGACACGAGGCACCCACCGTTGATGACGTTCTCGACGTCTTCTTGCTCGTCAGAGGAATGAGTAACATCTTGGCATCATCACAACCAGTCATCCGGGCCGGGCCTTTCCGGAACATCTTCTTCGAGGCAGTCATACCAGCATCTACACCATTACTAGACGCAATCAAGCAACATTTGAGGACATTCCAGACGACGTTGGAGACGACAAATGCGGCCCGGACGAGTAAAGAGGTTGTCAGCAAGGAGGTGACAGTCTTGTTGGAATGGATCGATCACACGACCAACACCACTGCGTTTCCCGAGCTGCGAGTTAGCTTGACGTGGCCCATTGGCCTTACTGAGGAGTACTTGCAGCTCTTGCGGAGCCGAGATCCGGCCGCGCTGACACTCCTGGCTTACTACTCAGTCACCGTTCGCTTTACGGAAAACAGCACCTGGTTTACGCGGGGATGGGGTATCAACACGGCAAAGGCGATTGTGTGCAGCTTGGATCCAGAGTGGAAAGAGATGATACAGTGGCCACTGGCATTTATAAGTGACAGGACTATACAACTTTAGTAACGAAATCTAAAGATCACGAATAGAACCTTTTCCAAAGTTCACAAAGTAGCCCCACCGGATCAATCAGAGACTGGGTCATTGAGAATTACCATCCCGTTGGATCTGAGTCGAATGCTGACTCTGATGGCATCTTCTCTGAGCCGATCGGAACCTGATTCAGCCGAGCAGAAAGGGAGTTATCCAAGCACTGTAGCAGGACAGACTATCGGGTACGTCGGTAAGGATAGGCAAATTAGATTCAATACCGGTTGCAAGACTCAGACATGACCCTGTCAGGCGCTACCTCAAAAATGCTCCATTTGAAACGAGCCGGGTTTAATCCTGGGCCTCCGAATGCGAGAGCGAGAACAGCGGAGTAGAAGTTTAAATGACCTGCTGAGCTCCTGTCAACGTCAACCCTGACCGGTAAGGCTGATTTTACCTCCTGTGTCCCTTCTTTCCGGGTTACCCCCGGACATGCCATTAAGCTTTACCATGGAAGTGGTCTGTACACAACCAAGAGCTGATTCCAGCTTTGTGAAAACGACAAGCTCAAATCGAGTTATAATGTCAGATGAGGGGTCTAATAGAGGGTTCTAAGACCTGGGCGGACCGCCGACTGCTACTTCCAACATCATGTTTGCTGCTTTCATCTCCCTACCACTATGGAGGACCACCGCACATCGCATTTCCGGCCTTCGTTTTTCGAAAGGACGCGCACTATCTCACGAGCGCAGCATTGATGTCTGACAGCCACGCGCGGCGTTGACTGCGTAGACCACCCTCAGTAGCCAGAGTTTCTTTCCCGCTCGACGTCTATGCTCTGCATTTCAGCAGCATCCATATGGACGAAAGCCGTACGGACGTTGGGTCTAATACACAGACAGGTATGCGCTACTGGTAGCGGACGTGCGCAACTTTGGCGGACGACTCCTCGAACCGCCAAGTGTTCTTGTTGGATTCAGTAGGCTTGTTCGCAGTGCATGATATATTGATGTTATCGTTAGGTCTTTCCCCGTAGTTTTAGGTAAGGGGATTCTACGTCTTATATATATAGCATAATTAAGGAACTTCCCGTATTATTCAACAGTTCTCAACCGCAACAGGCTATCGATACTTTTCAGCCGTAATTACTGTTGCTGGAGATACAAGCATGTTCAGAGCGAGCATCAAGACTCATGTATTCGGTCGATATAATTATATAAATAAATGGGCTCAAGCCCAAGTATCGAAGAAACGAAGCGCCTGGAAAAAGGCTTCCTCCTTTCCGAACTTCTGCTTAGGGTCGGAAACGTTGGCGCGAACACCAAAACCGTGGGAGGTACCACCGTACAAAGCGAGCGAAAACGGCTGGCCAGTCTCGCCGAGGAGGGCCTCGATCTTAGCCCGGCGAGTCGGAGACATCGTGTTGTCAGTTTCTGTATCCCGAAGCAATCAGCAAAAAAACGCGAATCCGAACAACAATCATGTCGAAAGCGGGATGCACATACCAGCAGCAGCAACACTGGCAGGGCCGGTGATGGCCTTGATCTCGTCATCGGTCAACAAGCTGGGATGCGCGGCGAAAGCCACGTCGGCACCCTTGCCCTCTGCGAGCTCACGGAAGGCGTAGCGACCACCAAAGCAGTAACCGGTGACAGCGACCTTGGCGACACCGAGCTCCTCGCGCAGGTACTTGGCGGCGTTGGCGACGATTGGCTCCGTCACGTTGGGGCCGTGTTGGGCGAGGAATTGAGTGGTGTTGAAGCCGGGGACATTGATGTCCCCTGGCGCAGGGTTTCCGCCAAACATGTCGGGAGCAACAGTGATGTATCCGGCGCGGGCAAAGCTATCAGCCAAGCTGGTTGTCATAGTCACATGAGTATGATTATGCGAACAGATATGATGATAGCAGGTCCACGGATCACGGCTTGGGTGCTTACAGGGTGTTCTGGACGAGCTGAATGCCAAAGACGTCCGTGAGGTACAAGACGCCAGTGGTGGTCTTGTTGTCTCGCGTACTCCATCCCTTTGGCTTGGAAACGTAGATGTTGACTGCATGGGCTTTGTCTCAGCGCACGGTTATTGGGGGCTTCGCGGAGGATGGTACTCACGTCCGTTGTAGGAGACCTCCTCGCCGACCGGGGTGCCGATATGAGCAATTGCAGAAACATCGGCAACCGGACACTCTTTGGCGGCGGAGACCAGGGGGGCGATACCCAGGAGAGCCGTCACGATTGTGTTGCGGAGCATCTTGAAATGTGAGTCTCCTGAAGATAAACTACCTCCAAGGGTTGTGTGCTTGGAACGGGAGTGAGACGGGACGATGCCAATGCATGAACGGGTGTGAACAACCTTAGATCTTTTAAGATTTAAGCTTCCTTCGGGGTATCATTGACTTCTCTGATTACAAATAACGAGCACTCGGGATCATAATGATGGTAAAGCCGGCATCACGGAGATACGGACGGCGAGAGGGGTTTGCGCCGTTACTCATCTTGCGAAAATTCAGTAAGCACCCAGGCCTCCCTCAGCCAACACCCTTGGAGACGTCATCAATATGAGCACCGGGTCCATGAAAACAGCCGTGAAGGATGAGATACCGGGCGGGGATAGGGTTCCAGTCTGGACCCTCGATGGGAGCCAAGACCTTCTGTTCTGGAAACTGCGCCAATCACTGCGGTTGGTGCCCTGGTTTGACGTTACCTTGTTTGCCAGTTTAGATGCTACACCGATGAACGCAAGTCTGTGATGAGCCCTCAATTGTTCCAGGGCAGCTCTGCAGGACGGGAAATGAGCATCGTTTGGGACGAATTGCCGTTGAGTGACGGGGCCTGCGCGGGGCTATTGCGACTCGTCAATTGGCGTTCGCAACCGTTTCGGCGAGAGATCCCTGGTTTCGAGATATCTCATCTTCAGTGCGATGTCTCACCAAGCTGCTACTTTTCACTTAGTCTGGCATGTTTCTATGATATATTTCAGAGTTTCTTTTGAGCCTCGGATTCGAATATGCTAGAAACCGTTTCTTCAATCACAGCGGAGCCATCTTTCCTTGAAGTGAACGCTGTAATTCACCTTTTCTTGGCCCTTTTCACCCCAAGATTGACCCTCATGTATCCTCGCTCTCACTAACACTTTCGTTCACGCCTCCGTGACGTTGATTTGGGACAGCTGTGAAGCTGATGCATTTTTAACGGCCGAATTCGCCATCGACCAGTCTCATGTGACATTGGGGTCTGCCGTCCTTCGATTGGGGCCGGCCTGCACCAAGCTTTAGGAGGGGTTTTCTTGAGACTTGCCGAAAGGATGCTCCGGCCTCATTATCTAGCTTTTCTGCCCTTTGACGTTCCGCCCCAAATCCCATCAAGCAACAGCTTACGGAAGCAAACAGAAGACATCTAATCTACCATAAATATCCGAACACGTCAATAATTAGTAGGGGAAAATCACTGATCAACCTCGTATTACCGTTAATTTACAGACGGACAGGGAGCTCGATTCGCTCAACTTGCATCAAAACCGCATTGTGCGGTGACAAGCCCAGCGTCCAGGAACGGGCCTCCAGATTGTCATTATTAAAACAACCCGATTTCACAGGGCAGACAGTCCTTCCGTAATAGACTTAGCAGTCTGGTACAGGAACCCTTTGAATCAAACGAGAATTGATCTCGCGAAGTTCATCAATCTTGAGGGTTGCACAGCCGTCCGCCCCTATCCATCGACAAGCCGTCGGACTCCTCTGTTATTAATAGTTGGATTTCTTCTCGGCTCTCAACTGGAGGGACTTAAGCCATTATTTATATTGAGAACAATCACCACAATTCCCAGGTAGCATTGATGAACAGCATCTGCGCAGGAGACTAGTGCTTGTTGTCGGTAACGCAACGAAATGCGCCGCACACGGATGCGGCGTCCTCCGCCCGGGCGCGGTTCCACTTGGCCGGCGATGTTCGGTTGTGCCCCGAAGGTCTGGTTACCGGCCCTGGGTTTGAATTTTCTCCACCAGTATCAATCAGCATGCGTACGACTGCGTGTGTTAAACTCAAATTGATTTCTCTAGGCCTATGCCAATAGCCCTGGGTGTCCTCGGACATTGACGACATTCTCGCCTGCAGAGTGCAGTACTTCCACCATTCGTCTCTTCTCCATCGTGAAGGGATTCCGGACTAGATTATGAGTTGCTTGAGGCTATCCAAAACTGGCTTCAAAAAAAAAAAAGACCTGATTCAAATCGTGTATCTGAACAATGGCACGTTATCTGCCAACTCGGCCTCCATGGCCTTCTGTTCTTCAGTCAGTTCCTGGACTCCAGCTTCTCTAGCGACCAGGTCACGACGAGCGTTCTCTCGACGGCACCATGTTGTCATGAATAATGTCAAGAAGAATGCCATGCTGAATCCGTGTTAGCATGTGAGACCAAAGCAAGTTCCCGTGTAAGTCTCGCACCTGACGAAGCCAATAAGAATGCTGTGCCCGATAGTGTAGCGGGGACCATCTCGAGAGAGGTAGACATAAGACGCAATAATGCCACCGCAGTTGCCTCCCATGACTTGCATGGCGATTCCTGTTCCTCTTTTCAAACTCCCTCCAATGTTGCTGCTGTTCCATGCCATGCCAAGAGGGATCTGGGGGTAAATTCCTAACAATGATTAGCTGCACGTTCCCTGGTAATCCACAATATGCAGAGACGACCCACCAACTGCCGCGAAGACAGTTCCGGCATACTGAGAAGAGGCTTTACTGGTGCCAACCAGCAATGCAAAGCCCAGGATTCCAACGAGCTGGAAGCCCAGCAGGAAAACGCCGCGCTGTCTGACTCTATCCGCGTACCAACTCGCAATGATCGTGAAAAAGCACGCGCAGACGTACGGCGGCACTGACATCAACTGAGCGTTGTTCGATGTGTAGCCCATGTTCTTGATGATGGTCGGTAGGAACAAGGCGATTGAGTAAATGGGACAGAACCCAGCCATGCAAATGAGCATATGGATGTAGATCTTCCAGTCTTTGATGGCCTGCCACACATACTTCATGTTGAAATCGTTGGACAGATGACCTGAATCTTCCCGTAGCCGCCTCTGGACCTCTGCGCGTTCTGTTTCGCTGAGGAATCGGGCGCTGGACACAAGTCAGTCTGCAGGTCACTGAGAAACCAGAACGGAGTTCTGCTCACGTCGCAGGGTAATCATAGATAGCCCAGTAGGCAGTGAATGAGACCAAAATGCTAAGAATGCCTTCGAGGATGAAGATCCAGGCCCAAGCGGAAAGGCCTCCTACGCCATGCATCTCGGCAATCCCTCGCGCAAGAATACCTCCAAAAGCTCCTGGAACACGCTTATTAGTTTAGCCTACAAGCGTCGCTATACGTGGAGGACTTGCCTGCGAGCGTGGCTGCTGAGAAGAACAGAGCCATCCTGAAGCCGCATTCGTGTCTGCAATACCATTGCGTGATATAGTAATTGACTCCCTAATTTAAATGAGCTTTCTTTGCGCGAGAGAACACAAATGGCTCGGTATCTTAGACTCGTACCGGAAATAGGCCGCCCTCGAATATGCCGAGAATGACTCTCGTTGCCATAAGGCCGGAGTAATCCTTCACGAAGCCTTGCCCAATCATTGCCGCCGACCAACACACCATGATGAAGGTCAGCCAGATCGAAGGTCTGAAACGCTTCATCATCATGTTGCTTGGAATCTCGGCGGCGATATAGAAAGGGAACAAAACGGCAAGGCAGTCATTGTACTGAATGCCTTTCAATCTCAAGTCTTGTTCCAAGTGGTCGAGTCGAGCGTTTCCGATGTTGGTCCGATCTAAGAAGCATAATCTTTTACTTTTAATTAACCTTGCATATCCGAGACCCTGGTTTTGCGGGAACATTGATCGATTGCGACTTACAGATAGATCAGCGACATGAACGGGATGATGTGCCAATCAAGTTTGCTCAGGAGCTTTTTTGTGGAGTGTTGGTCCCATGCTTGCGACTCTGCGACCTCGATCGACTCTGCCTGAGGAGCCGTCTTTTCCGACTTCACGACATCATCAGATTCCATTGCGGCGTTGAGATTGGGCTGGGAAACTTGGATGGAAGCCGAATCGGAACTGAACGGGTGATGGATGGCCTGACTATAAGTCTAGAGGTAAAGGCATCTCCACGGAGGTAAATGACTGCCGAAGTCAAGCTTTTAACCCCATCTTCAACCCCGATGCCAATGGTCGCCTCCCTGTCAGCATTGTAGGCGACTTATCAAATCCCTAGCGGGTGGCAATTCGCATCCCCATAGACCTGACCAGCCTGACAGACACTAAACCTGGAGGATGCCCGATGGAACATGCAGGTAAGACAACAAGTTGCACTGGGTCGGTTTCTGACCAATTGATCCAGAACACAAGCATGCATATCACAAACTCAAACCAGCGACCAAGGGCAAACCTAAGCGCTGCGGCGCGAAGTACGGATGTCGAACCGTTGGGAGAGATCGTCGTAACCTTCCCGAAGCGGCGCTGAGTCTGGGGTGACATCGCCGGATTGCTGAACTCGCTATTGCTCGTTACGGTTGGCGTGAGCCCCCTCGCCGTTACACACACGACCGCGTGGTGAGAAGCACGTCTTACGGCCGAGACTGATAGGCGTGATCATCTCTTCGATGTAATGTATGATTGAGGGATGGGCGTAAGCACGTTGGAATGCATTGTCATGAAAAAAAGGAAACCTGCCGGGGCCGATAAGCAATTGCAGATGGGCGAGACCACCGGCCGCTTGCATGCAGGAAGACATTTTCGGGTCTCTGATTTACCGAGACATGAGAAGCGGCAAGATGCTCGCGAGGGGCGAAAAACACCGCTGGCTGTTTCGCGGCCAAGTGTTACGGATGCTTAAAGCTGTGTGGAAGGGAGTCAATTTCCGCAACGTTTTCAAGCGGCTAGGAGTCTTGGGATTGCACGCTTGATGCTTACGACATTTTTTGGTCCGTTTACCATGCCGTGCTCGCAGCCCATCTTGCTGGTTTTGTCTGGGGGAGGCATTGGTCAAGTAATGACACGCATATGCAGAAGTAGTCGTTGTTTTCCCCCCTTTGTAGCTTGCGTCCTGTGTGAAGAGGCCCACGTTTGTCATCCTGTTGATAATGACTTGAGCGATATAAATGAATTGAGTCATAGCTTTGACTGGCATTTTCCGATCCTTGTATCGAATAAGAGGCCAACATACTTCAGCAGAAGAGGTCCTTTGCTTTTGTTGATGACCCAGAATGCCCTCGAGCTTCGTCTACTATGCTGAGCAATGTGTGACCCCGAACGAACTCACCATAGAAACATGTACGAACAGGAGCATTTGAGCGCCTGATTGCCGGTAAGTTCCAACTTTTACCTCAGGTTGTTACTTAGTCACTGAGACTAACTTGGGAAAAAGGGGCCGTTCTTAGGCTATTTCAGCTTTTGTACCACCCGAGTGCCTGGAGGCCATAACTATATGGAGCACCGTACATCAACGATGGGAATGAACTATTCAAAAATTGGATAACCAGTGTAACACTGTAGCAATTATTGTAAACTAGTTGTCTATATGTGTTAACGGTCAGATGTTTAGTAGAACTCGACTGATTTTCGAAACACTGCGGTAGCCGTAATACCCAAGGTCTTTGTTGGTGAGTCGAGAAGGTTTTGAGAACAGATGCTTACATCCATATAGGTTTCGTCCCACGACCGTAGGTCAGAAGACGTCGACACCGTCTGGCGAGAAGCTTGCCAAATACTACGATGAAGTTGTCTCATCGGGACTTCTGAGAATCTTTCTGTCCCTTCTAGAAGGTGACGCCCCCACTTATGAAAGAGGTCACAAAGTCTGAAGTTTCGGATCGCGTTGCAGGTGGAAGTTGGGGAAACAATGAACTTGGAGTCTGATCTCGTGTGTCCGTATTCTGTCTTATATCGAGCTCATCTAGTCGGTTCACGCGCAACCAGCTCGGATAACAGACGGCATCCTCGGAAAGGATAGTAGTTAGTTATCCTTAATAAAATCGGCATTTGAAATTTCAGGTACAGATGCACTAGTGACGCATTCGCCATCTATCGTAGAAGATAACGCCGAAATTTCCTAGGCCAACGATCGTGCCCCTACTTCGGCCCGCAATCCCGTCAAGAGCCGCGTTGACAGGGAGACTCGTCTGTTTCACCTTCAAAATTGAGACTTTGACTTGTACTTTCAGAGCATCCTCATCTCAATGCGCAGCTTTGAGCCGTTGTCCGGCCGATAGTGACGCAGAGTGACGCTGACGATGGGATCCGAAATACGACACTAGGTGAATACAGAAGTGAATAATAGGGACAACGTCAGCAAGGAATCGCACCAATCGACGCCGGATATAAGATTGATTATATGAAGTGAACGGAGCGTCGTCTTCCGTGTGCCGTGATGTTTGCCTACTTACCCCGCCGCGAAACCAATTAGCACGACATATTTGACCCCGTCGCGCCGTCTCCCGCTCGAATGCCTGCACGCCCAGACTTCACCCCCGCCGATCCCCCAGACGCCTCTTCGGCAAAAGGCCGAAGCCAAGAGGGCATCGGGCCATTCGTCGTCCTCAACCCCTGGGCAAGACGCCATGAGCCTTCATCATCTGCACCACCTCCCGGCTGCCGCTTCGATACCCGAAAACGGCGTTGCATGTGGTTCTGTGCCGCCCGACATCACCTAATGGCCACCGTATCGCACTGGAAAACAGCTGTTCCAAACTTGCGCGAACGAGCGACCTGGGAGATTACGCGGACAGCCGCTCTTTGTTGGATCATGCCGTTCACTCACGGAGTGGCGATCATCAGGGCTCGGAGCCCATGGATTTGAGAGCCCGACTCGGAGCAAACCAGAAGAGGCTTACCAAGACTTCCTTCTAATGCTTTTCTCATGTTTGTATGGCTGGAAAAACTTCAAGCTCTTTTGCCAAGCACTGATTGGGGCCGCGTGGACATGTAGGAGAGCATCTTTTGGGGAGTCCGCCGCGACCGCGCGCGTCGCCATCTACGCCTTCTTGCGGTCAAGCGCCGAGACGGCCAGGGAGCCCTGCCGAATGAATTCGGACATTGTGCTAGCGAGCACCGAAGACGGCTGAGATCGGCGGCCGTTCTGGAGGGCTCTCGCAACTTCTACCTGTCCACCCCGGACTCTTCGCTGGTCCTGCCGACGCCGAGACTTTGGCTCCTAAACAACATCACTTGGCTCATCAGGAACCTCCCGCCACAAACAGTCGTTTTCCTAGTTCCCGACCAATGGAGCAGCTTCCTCCCCGCCGACAAGATCTTGGCGATTGTTTGAAATATGGAGTTTTCCGGATCGAAAAGCCATGAGTTCCATTGGACTGAGGAGGTTCATCGCTGCTTTGGGCAGTTGTGTCCTCCACACGCAGCTTCGTTTGGCCCCTGCAAACAAACGGAATCTTCGTCCCGGCTGTCGCTTGGTCATCTCTGAATATGGAAACCTGACATTGAAGTCAAGGTCACACGGAACCCCTTTGAGAACAGCTGCTCGAGGGGCTGCTTGTCCCAGACTGACTGGGGCGAGTTTCGTTGATGGACAGTACACTTTCTACCGGTTTGATCACGGAATGACAACGCGATATTACCGGATGTCGGGATGCCGAAGAAGATCAGTTCGGCGAGCCTCATTCCGTGACGGGGCGATGGAGAACCTTGTGAGATGGCATTCGAAAGCATAAGTAGAGCAAGAAAGTCAGGTCGATGAAGTGATTTGGATACTGTTCCTCATCACGCACACATCACTTCAGCAGTTCCCAGTCTTGACCGGCAACTTTCCGTTCTCTTCGACACCTTCAACATGAAGTACACAATTACCGCTCTTTCCATGCTGGCCATGGCCGTGGCCCAGCAGGTTGGCACCGAGGACCCCGAAGTTCACCCCAAGCTGAGCTGGACCGACTGCTCTTCTGGCTCCTGCTCTCAGAAGAACTCTGACGTTGTCATTGACGCCAACTGGCGCTGGGCTCACAATGTCGGGTATGTTACACTCGGTCGCTATCCATCCTGACTCGGGCGCGACTGACATACGCCTCCAGCGGATACGAGAACTGCTACGAAGGGAACCAGTGGACCGGCCTGTGCTCCGGACCCGAGGACTGTGCCAAGAACTGTGCCATCGAGGGAGCTGACTACGGCGCCACTTACGGCGTCACGACCAGCGGCGATGCCATGACCCTCAAGTTCGTCCAGACGCACCAGTACGGCAAGAACGTCGGATCCCGCATGTACCTCATGAACAGCGAGTCCAAGTACCAGATGTTCACTCTCATGGACAACGAGTTCGCGTTCGATGTCGATCTGTCCACCGTCGAGTGCGGCATGAACAGTGCTCTCTACTTCGTTGCCATGAACGAAGATGGTGGGCTTTCCACCGACGTCAACAACGCCGCTGGTGCCAAGTACGGTACCGGATACTGCGACGCCCAGTGTGCTCGTGACCTGAAGTTCATCAACGGTCTGGTGAGTTGAGGAGAAGATGATTGTATGGTTTCAAGAGCGTCAAAAGGCTAACCGAGCCGCTCACAGGGTAACATTGAGGGCTGGGAGCCTTCCAAGACTGATGCCAACTCCGGCTTCGGCAACCTCGGTGCCTGCTGCGCCGAGATTGACGTTTGGGAGTCCAACAACGCTGCGTTCGCTCTCACCCCCCACCCCTGCGAGAACAACAACTACCACGTCTGCGAGACGACCACCTGCGGCGGCACCTACTCCGAGAACCGCTACGGCGGCGGCTGCGACGCCGACGGTTGTGACTTCAACCCGTACCGCATGGGTAACCAGGACTTCTACGGCGAGGGCAAGACTGTCGACACCTCCAAGAAGTTCACGTAAGCATTCAAAGACGCTGAGTTGCCACATTCTCAATGCAGACGAGGCTAACATGGCCCAAACAGTGTTGTCACTCGCTTCGAGAGCAACCGCATGTCTCAGTTCTTCATCCAGGACGGCAACAAGATCGAGATCCCCGGCACCACCTACGAGGGCATCCCCAACGAGAACGCCGACATCACCCCCGAGTTCTGCGAGGCTCAGTTTTCCGTCTTCGGAGAGCGTGACCGCTTCAACGAGGTCGGCGGCTGGTCCAAGCTCAACGACGCCCTCGAGATCCCCATGGTCCTCGTCATGTCTCTCTGGAGCGATGTGAGTCGCCGAAAGCAGAAGCCGTCCGCGAGAAGAGTTGAACGAATGGCTGACGTGTATCTAGAACTACGCCAACATGCTCTGGCTCGACTCCAGCTACCCCGTCGACCGTGCCGGCGAGCCTGGCGTCGACCGTGGCCCATGCCCCACCACCTCCGGTGTTCCCTCCGAGGTCATCGCGCAGTACCCCAACTCCCAGGTCATCTGGTCCAACATCAAGTTCGGTCCCATCGGCAGCACCTACGACGTTTAACACGCATAGACCTGGGAGAAGGATGCATCTACCCTCTGAATGGGTCTTTGATGGTTCAAAATTCAAATTGTACATTGAGCGACAATCGACGGTGCTTTCCCTCGTTTGCTATGCGTACATACCTTCATTTCTTCATCGATCGTTTTAGAAACAATAAAATTTCTTCCTTTGGTCCTTACGTCAGACGTGTATTGCTCTAAACACCGATCTTCGATTCTTAGTGCCGTCGCGGACTTGATACCAGTCCCCGAATGCTTCCCAGCAAAGCTGATGTGACCAACGTATCCTGCAACCACACCAAACCAGTCCTGGCTAAGATTGAACCTGGATTCCACACACTGAATGCTAGCAACTGCGGTGTTTGAGGACATCGAACATGGTGATGTCGTAGCTGTGGGCATGAAGCTCGTCTTTACGATTTGACCCAAAGGCCCAAGGCCCCAAGTGGCCGAAATGATTCCCGGTTGTGCTTGGCTGGAATCGTGTCATGCATTTTACGGCAATCTGACTGGCGAATTCTCATGGACGGTATTCACCGCCACGCGCACTTGATGGGCCCCGCTCTGTTAACTTGCCGACGAATAATCTCGGTAGAACAACTGACGCCAACGTGTCTGAGTACCATGGAGGTGTGTTTCAGTCCCGGCCACGCGGTTCCTGAAGGGTCCTCGATTCCGGTGCTCTCGAATACTCGCCTGGTGGAGCCAAGGGATCCCCCGGAAGATTGGACGGGAGTCACGAGCACTGCGGAGAGGAGGAAGCTACAGAACCGCCTGAACCAGCGAGCCCGTCGTTACTAACATCTCACTGATCTCTCTTGTGTATTCGGCCTACTGTGACTTGTACTAACACGGCCTTCCCGCACCCACGGATGCGTGACAACTTCCTGCGGATCGTAGCGGAGAAGGGGTAAGATTGCATCGACGAAGACGACATGTGCCGGGACATTATCGACGCGGGGCCGGAGCCGGGGTGGAAAAGGCGGCTCTCATTGCATGGGGCGAGCCGTGGGATCCGCGGGGATGGGAAGCTACCGAGCCGTATTTGAGAAAACGGGGCTAGTTGCTGGTTGGCTGCGAGAAGATATTGGAGGAGATAAATCACTGGAGACGGAAGAGAGGGCTGAAGAGGCTCAGGTTGCGCTAATCGACTTCGTCAGATGGTCACACGCGTATACCGATCATCGAAGCGCGGAGACGATTCCTACGATACTAGTACCCGAGCCTCCTTCCGAACCGTTTACGAACGCTCGCTACGTTTCTGCTCAAGAGTCTCCAACAGCTTGATGAAGTGTGGCAGAAACGCTTCCAATTCGACTTGGAACCCTTCGTGTCCGCCAGGCACAAGAAAATGAGCATACATAAGCAATGAAACCATGACCAATCTTCATGTTCCCGGCCGTCACTGCTTACTCCCGTACTCAACCGTGCCGCATGCACGTACCTCAAGCCCGAGGTGGCTTCTCAGCATCGGGTATGAGTCACAACAAAGACCTAAGTCGGTTGGATCCAAGGCCGGCATCTGGTCGCAGCGCAGAAGCCGTTGCAGCACGGTCCGACATACTGGCCATCGATACCGTAGCAAGCTCCGTACGTCGGGACGCACACGCCGTAGCAGCTCACTCCTGTGACGGGCTGCGGAGGTCCAATGATGACCTGTTGGAGACCTTGTGGAGTGATGCCGCTCACGAGGGCTTTCTCGCCGTTGGTGTAGAAGGTGCACTGGCTGATGGCATTGTAGTCGGGCGCATCGATGATGTTGACTGAGATGTCACTGTCTGTAGCACATGGAGGTTGGTAAAATATCCAGCAAAAAAGGTATCAACGTAGGTATCTCACTTGTCGAATAGACTTGGCCGTCGGCCGGGACGTTCAACTCATACGATGCAGGTCCACCGTGAAACGTTAGGTGTACGGTCTGAACGTCGCGTTCCTCGACGGGATGCGCGAGGGAGGAGATGCCGAAGGCGATTGCTGCAAGGAGGGCGTTGTTGAACTTCATTGTGAAGGACTGGAATGTATACTCCTGAGAGAATAATAAGTGTAGGTTCCGAGGCTGTCGGCGATGTGATGAGTTGGGGTGACGATAGGAGTCAAGAAACCAGGCATCGGCCGGTTTTTATACTTAATAAGATGGTGCAACACACAATCTGAGAGCTAATGAAAAGGCAAGTCCAGAGGGTCGGTGAAAACAGTGATCCGACTCAACCTCACGATTTTCCTGCCAACGGCAACGCTGGCGCGCGATCAACATCTCGTCCTCCCCCAACCGTCGACGCCGCATCCATCAGCAGATTGGCAAATACGAACTCACGTGCGCATCTCACCGATAATCTATTCTCGTACCGATGTCTTCCTCAACAGCTTGTCGTTCGGGCGTACCCGTTCCCGTTCTGCCGGGCTTCCTCCTGACTCTGGCTATTGCAACTTGTCCTCGCGTAAGATGAACCATCGAAACATGTCAGAATGGAAGCTAAATGCTCCGTCTGTGGCGCCGGGTGGACCAATACAACAGGAGTCTGTAAGCCACTAGGCGGGAGGGATTTTCCAGCTGACCAGATGACAGCTTCGTATCTGTCTCTAGCTTTAAGAAGCTGGAAGAGTTCACCATTATCAGCACACCTACAACGGCATGCTTGATGTCAATCTTCCAGGTACTCGGGCGACTATCTCGTGATGCCTGCTGCTTGGCGACTGCTGCTGTTGCTTGCCTTGTCGACGCATGCATGAGTGATCGTCGCCAAGTGAGAAGTGGAAGTACCGACACGCCGGGCGGGGAACGCCAGATCGCCAGGCAGACGCGGGGTAAGAAACCTCGTATTGATGGGGCGAACACTATCGTGAGGGTAGAACATTACCCAATGCTGGGTGTTATCTGGAGGCATGTCTCAGCTGCATATCTTAACGCGCGTAACGTTTAACTCACGTCGAGTTGGATCTTGCTGCTCAACTGCCGCGATGTGTGTGCAGCGGTGACTGGCTGGAGGCTGGCCATGGACTTGTGGTGACGCGACAAGGAAAGAAGACCTTAGCTTCAAGGTGATCATCAAGAAGGCTTGAGAGGATCGTCTTCCCGTGATACCGGGCGGACAGGACATGGAATCTTCGGGGCCGATACTCGGACAGCGGGTTTGTGTCGGGGATTGACAGTTTAGTGGCTGTCCGCGGTTTTCCCTGACGAAGCATCGACTTCTGTTGGTCAGGTTGGACCAACGGCTATCCAGAGACAGGTCTGAGAGATGACGTCCCGTAAGGCGGACTATGATGCACGTCGCAACTTTCCTGCTGGGCTTGGTTCAAGTGCAATTTGTCAAGCACACTAGTCTCTGTCTCCAGCCGTGTCTCGTGTTCCAAGACAGACCTGTCGGTGTATTCGTCTATCCTCCCTGCCCAAGACCCAGGTGCCAAACCGGCTTCTGATGTCAGCGTCAGCTACCGGTAACAACCCTCCACGAGCTCCGGTTGACGATTCTGCTAAATCACAGAACAAGCATCTCCGGCGGCGGACCCAGCCCAGCCACCTTGATACCCTTGGTTGACGGCAAGCAGGCGTCTCCATCCCAAGGATCGCAGTCGGCTTCGCAAACCGTCCCATCCTCGGGCACAACCCCGTGTTCCAAGTAGGCCTGGATGATCTCCTTCGTGCACTTGCTTCCGGTCTCCGCCGCGCAATGCCCGATAGACTCCTGAACCACCACTGTTGACCCCGGGTGCCGTGCACTCATCTTGTACGCGTTCCGCAGCGGCGTCACAGGATCGAGCCTGGACGATAGGAAAAGCAACGGCGCCGCCGGCTTGCCCTCCACCACGGACGGGTCGTGTCCAGGTGTCGAAAAAGGCCCCGTGTAGCGCCATTTGGGCCTGACGTCCCATCCCGTGCACGCGAATCGGATCTGCGACCAGTATCCGGCAAAGGTCGGAGATTGGTCGACCAACTCCCACACATAAGCCTGGTAATCTGATAGAGTCATGCCCGTTGCGTCTTCGGCATCGCCGCAGAGAATGCTCTGGGCCCCATCATCGGTAGAGGAAGGCCACGGAACGGTTGCGTTGGGCGCCGCGCAAACACCGTCGAGGGGCGGGAAGTCTTCAAACGCGTTTTCGAGAAGGGCGGTATAATTGCCCTCCACCGCCGAATTGAGCCTTTCAGCGAGCGTCACAAACTTCGTGGAAGGGCGATACATGGGCAGCTTGAAGGTGTCTATGACGTCGTAGCCCGTGAGCGTACGAATCACTTTGCCTTCCAAAGTAGAGAAGGGATCGTCGTCCAGGCGCTTGGCGAGGTCGAGCACGCGCGAGCGTATGTCTTCCCACTTCTTGTCTTCCGAACGACGAAGGGCGCACCTCGACCTGTGGGTGAAGCATGTCTTGTAGAATACCTCGACGAGCTTTTCCGTGTCCTGGAGATTTGTCTTCCAGCCCTGGTGCCACTGTCAGCCCATTGTCCTGCATCGCTCTCGTGGGAAGCTCTTACTCCAGCGACGTAGTCATCTGCATCGACGATGCCGTCGACAATCACCCGACCGACGCGGCCCGGGAACATGGAAGCAAACGTGTTGCCCAGGAAACTGCCGTACGAGAACCCCCAATACAGCATGCGCAACGGCTTGTCGGATCGAGAACGCATTGGTTTCTGGCCACCTTCCTCGCCTACAGCAAGTCGGGCGACCGCCTCTTCGTCTCGCAGCTCCTGGATCTTGTCCAGCATCGCAACCATGCCCCGGACTGTGGAAGCCGTCGTCGCAAACGGGATGACGGAGCCGTTCACCGCAGCCTGCGAACACAGCTTCCCGTACCCGTGGATCCTCGCCCACTGCCGCCTGAGTGCGTCCGGGCTGGCATTCAGCGGCCCGATGGCCCGACGTTGCATCTTATCGGCCCCTCTCGCGAGCTGGTCCCCAAAGCACTCCGCCTTGGGGGAGGTGAACTGCACGCCTCGGGGATCCCAACTGAGGATCTCGTACTTTCTGCGGTCGGTGTCGGCGGTTTCCTGGAGGACGTGGCCCTCGGACAGCACCCAGTCGACGCCGGAGCCGCCCGGGCCGCCGGGGTTCGTGAAGATGGTGCCGCCAAAGGCCGGGTCGGAGTCGGGCACCTTGGACGCGAGTTTGATAATGGCCAGTGCGACCGTGTGCGGGTCTTCCTCGTCGAGCCAGTCCAGCGGAACGATGAGGCGCGCGCAGTTGTACTCGTCGTAGCATGGATGGTATTCGAGCTTGTGCGATGGTGTGATGGTGTCCCAGTCGAAGTCGGTCGATTTGTGCTCACCCTTTGCGCCGGCGGTGCCGACGAGGCCTGCCACGGCGAGCCGCGTGATCCAGTTCATGGCGCCGAGCCTGTTTCTCACGGAGACAATACAGCGTTGTGAGAATCAATCACTGGAAATGAAACGTCGATGAAGGTTGATGAAGCAGGCGAGTGGGAAACATGCAGCTCTTGAGTGATTGTCAACCGGTGCAGGCGCTCGCTTGTCACTCCAGCGGTTGTCGATCGCCCCGAGAATGCCGCTTCTGAGATTCGATTTCAATCTTACCAATCGTTTCGTTGCCGTTACGGTACCGGTCCGCAAAGTTTAGTTGAGATGAGAGGAAAGTGAGGGGGATGAGGAGCGTAGAGGACTTTTGTGTTTGCTGCGTCAGCAAAAACAGCAGAAATACCTGATACGGCTGCATCAAGCAGGCAGGCATCTTACGCACCGCAGGCTCGCTTCTACAGCCGCCAATCGAGATCAAGGAGGTAGGTGAGGTGTCTGAGAAGTGAAAGAATGCATGTATTACGGAGCCTGGGTATGAAAAGGAGTACTTGCTACTGATAATTTGCGAGCAAGGCTTCAATGCAAAATACAAATCATCGCTAACCGGAGGAAGACCAAATGGTCGAGCAAACACCAGAATCTCGGATATCGACATCAGTCAGTGCCTGCTGTCGCTGGGAATCCTAACAAGCAACGATCCGACGCCCGTGCTGTAGGCCCAGGCCCACTGTCGGTGCGCCTCCTGGATATCCTCGAGCTCCCATACCCTCTTGACGGGCACCGTGATCTTGCCCTCGCCCAGCAACCCAAACAGCGCCTTCAAGTTGGGCGCGAATGTCGCGTCGTCGCGGGTGATGTAGTAGAACCAAGTCCGCTTGGGGCAGGACGGGACCATGCCACGAGCCAGCAGCTTCACGGTGGGCATCACCATGGACCGAGGCTGCGCGTTTTCGTTCAGCGAGTCGAGTGGAGGTTGCCTCCGTAGCCGACCAGGATGCCGGAGTTGGAGAGGATCTCGAAAGACTCGTCCCAGCTCTCGAAGCCGAGCGGGTCGAAAACGGCGGCGGCGCCGCCCATCTTCCTCATGGCCCCGATCCAGTCCTTGCTGGTGTACACGAACGGGCCGCCCCCCTCCGCCCGAACGGCCTCGTGGTTTCGCTCGGAGGCGGTGCCGCAGACCTCGGCGCCCTGCAGCTGGCACAGCGTCGTACACGGTCATGGAGGCGACGGTGTCGCCGGGGCAGAATTTGGAGGCGCCCGGGCCGCTGGCCTTGACGGTGCCGACGAGACAGTAGCCGGGCGTCAGCGGGGCCGACTTCTGCAGCGGGTAGACGCCCTTGCGCATGTTGATGTCGCTGCCCGAGAAGCCGGAATAGATGGTCGCTACCTGGACATGATTGGGGGGTGGAGACGTGATGGTGTCATGGATGACCCGGACTTTGGAAGCGTCGCCGAATTCGGTGATGATGGCCTTGCGGATGGTGTTGGTCGCCATTGTGGCTGGTTGTGGTGGTGGTGATTGTAATGGTGGTGGTCGTGTTGGTGGTGTTAGTGCTGTCGGAAAGATGCGATAGATAGTAGGTGGGATGTGAGACGTGCGAGTCTTCCGCCACTGTTGAGTGTTGAGTTGATAAGCTTGATGAAGCGGAATGTCAAATCACCGTCGCAAGAGCTCATCATATATACCCGTCCGTCTAAGCTCTAGCAGGCTGACCAGCCCGTTGATCGTGTCCATGCCATCACTAACAGACTCGCGCACTCGAGATGCCCGCTCGACGCCCCGAGCCAACGTCTCACAGGAGCACGCCTCATAGGCCTTGATTGCGCCGACTATTGGTCAAAAGCGGGCACAAGCTAAACGGGAGACGCCGCAGTGAGCTTGATTCCACCACATACGGACCAACTGTCAGACTCCCCCGCGCGGATGTTGTCGTAGCGGCAGCGCCACAACCAATGTCTTTCATCCACCGAACACAGCATATTCATCCCAGCCACAGGGACCCGGGGCAATCTTCAACCACCTGTGACGTGTCCAGGGCTGTGCTCTGCAGACCACGGGCATTTCCTCTCCCCTTGGCGCTACGTCTGCAGCTGACAATCAAGCTTTCTGAACCCGCCGCCCCTTTGACGGCGTCAATGATCCACCGTTCAGGCCGTGGCGCTGTGGCAGGGTCATCAATCATTCCCCATCGGGCTTGGAAGCCGGTGTTATCTTTGGAGATCTCTGGCTTGCCGTCAAGTTGGTTTTCCTCTTTCTTGCGCCGATCGAGTCCTCGGCAGCTCAGGAGCCCATCGCTCAGCACACGATTTCCGCTCATAATGCTGAGGGCAAGCTGACTTGAAGTTGGTCATATTCTCACGACTTGTATAGGCGAACAGCATCGCGTCAAAGTGGCATGCAACTGATCGTTTCATACCTATGATAATCTTCACTCGAGGTTTCATTCAATTCTACAAAATCTATGCATTCTACTCATGAACATTTCTTATACAACAAATGTTAGGTCAGTCTGGCGGGAGCACTCTCCGTTGACCCCCCCTCGGCTCACCCCAACAGCACCGCCATGTCTCTCGACACAAGACCCCAAGAAAAAGAACGACAGAGGCAGGATCCGAACCTGCGCGGCCGAAGCCATACGATTTGTTATAAGCTTAAAAGATATAGTTTTCAGCTCCAATTCCGGGGAGCAAGCCTTGGCTGATTTGGATAATTGAGGTCCTCGGGCTTCTTGCGTTGAGTTGTGGGAGATGATTTATGCTGACGGCTTACTTTGCGTCTCGGTGCAAGTACGTGCAGCGGTTCCAGTCACAAGTGTTCTTCGCGAACCAGTCAGCACGATTTCATCCCCGAGCAAGACCGTTACTACTCACCTGATAGACATCGGTACCCCACCATCTGAACTTCTTCGAGGCTCCAGTATAGAACAAGGCGAAGAAGATGACAATGCCAGCGATCGCTACCGAGCAGTCCAACGCAGAGCTGAGCACGAAGTTGTATCTTCTCCACCAATCTCGCCGTCTCCTCTTGATCAGCAACCCAAAAATGAGGCCCACAATCGCCCAGCTACCGTAGTTGGTACCGGATGCCGGAGGGATAAAGTTGAGAGCTCCGAGGAACAAGGGTACGTGAACTTTCTTGAGCCACGTCGCGCCTGGGAAGACCTTTTTTCTAACAAAGTTGACGACCACTGGGAGCACCGCTCCAACCAGGAAGAACCAGAGCAGGTTTCGGTACATGGCCCCCTCAGCGAAGAAACGACGCGGCCCCAGCGCGCCCCATACCATGCTGGTGTTGAAATGCGTGCGGGAGAACGGGCAAGTGAAGCCGTTGGGCGCGTTGGTGCTGCAAATTCCCGGGATGTGGTTGAGGGCCCAGTTGAGAACGGAAACTTGACCGAGGCTGCCGACGACTAGGCCGACCGATTGCACGAGGAACAGGTTTCGTGGTGGGATCTACGGGGGGCCATTAGGGAAGTCACAAGAGATCGGACCACGCGGAGCTCGCACATTGCAGTAGATACCCAGCTTGAGGTCTTGGGCGAACGCCAGGCCCTTGATGCCGGAGATGTATCCCAGGTTGAAGAACCAGATGTTGGCAAGCACCTTGCCCTCCCAGATGTACCCCGCGACGATGCGGCAGAAGATGTCGATCTGAATCTTCATGTTGCTGGTCGCATACACCCAGGCAAGCTTCAGCGCTTTGGTCAGCAGCATGCCTTCACCTCAGGTTGAACGGAGGAGATCGAGTGCTCACTCACCGGGACGAAGAACGCCGAAGAAACTACGAATGCGAGAATGACGCCGTACCAATGAAGCTGGACGGGGTAGTACTCGCACGCAAACATACCCAGACCGAGTGCGAGAGCTGTAGCGATCCCGTACCACCACATAGGCACGGTTGAGTACAGTGGCTGGGGGTTCGCTCGAGGTGCAACCCTCCGGCCAAATAAGGCGGGAAGTTGAGATCCACGGAATGCAGCAGCAATGCTACGGCGCTTTTCCAGGAATAACCATACGAAAAGAGAGGCGATCGTGGCGAAGCAGAGGCCGAAAGTGTTGAGAGCGTACGTGACTGGAAGGTAAATCTGGACGACCAATGTACTCAGCGAAATTCTCAATGACAGAGCTGGAATCCCTTACGTCGGAGTATGCTTCGTATTTGGTAGCATTGAAGGTGAACCCGTGCTTCTTGTTGATAACCCTCGAGACATTATAAGTCTTTCCCATCTTGTCGTAGATGGAGTTACTTTGAATGGGATAGTACGCCGAGTCCCAGGTGTTTGAATAGTACAGGGCTGGAGAGACGATGTAGATCCAGAAGACGAGAGACGCGAGAACGTTCAAGATCGCCCAAGTTGGCACAACAAGCGGAGACCCAATGTAGGCGATTTGGCTCCCTATGCCGAGTCAGCGATATCATCAGTTTATATGTCGACTCACGCCAACCTACAATCAAAGGTGAAGGGCAGCAGCCCAATCCCACTCTTCATCCCAAAGACCTGGTTGACTACCGCATGGTTCGGAGCAATCCAGCATACCCAGGTGAAGTATCCGAGTGCTGGAAAAATGAAGTCGGGGAACCAGTACCAGCAGAAGGATACGGCGAAGGAGAACATGAAGAACTTGTATCTCGAGGCCGTCCATTTGGCTCTGTCGGGGTTTGAAATCAGTCGCAGTTGCGCGAAAGCCATGGCTAAGGGACTCACTCGGTCTCGTCCTCCTTTCCGCTCGAATGCAGCGCCGCGTTCAGCGCAGTGTTGCCGAGGACCCCGGGCCACAGCAAACCTGCAGGCTCGACCACCAAGGAACGGCAGAGACCGGCCAATGCAAACCCGAATAGAATCGTGGCAAGCGTCATGGTGAGTTCAAAGCCCCATCCCGCTTCCAAACCGTAGAAGACCCGTTGTTCGGTCAGGACGTCGGCACTGAGTCTCGTGAGAAAGCTGAGGTTGGCCATGATATAGATGAGGATGTTTTCCTAAGACACGGGACGGCTGTCAACTTTGTGCCCCGCAGAAACGTCTGTTCTCAGGTGATGGCGGGATGGACCTTGTAATTGAAAGGACCCGGATTCAGGCTGTAGCGATGTCCCTTGATAGAAACTCCCCAGTCCGGGACGATGAACTCCCAAGCCTTCCCAACAGGGTACGCCAAGAACTGGATGGCGGACTGGGACAGACTGATCGACGGGAACCGGAAGGTGTAGAGTGTGTTGACGCCGCTACCTACGAGGCAGAAGCAAATGCCAATTACCCACATTCGCAGCGTGAGGCACGGCAACGAAGGATCATCGGGTCGGAGACCGACCCCAGCTGCGTAGAGCACGTCTTGACTGGGAGCACTAGATTCATCTGCCGTCGGTGGTCGTAAGCAAACGCCCGCTCATCTACTCTCAACGAGGTGCAGTAAACTTACCGGAAGAACGCTTGGCCTCTTCGACAGAGTTCGTTGGGCTGATGGGCTCGGGCTCATCTACCACTGGATCGTGGCCTTGCTTTCGACTCCCTTCGAGGCTGGCCATCGTCTTTGTCGAAGAAAGGTAAGAGGTTGCGAGATCGACACAGAGATCAGATAAGATCAGATTAGATGGCGAGGCAGGAATTATCAGAGCTATATCCCCGAACCCCATTCGACGATGATCCTGGCGCGTTTCCGGTGTAAGTCGACACCGCCGCAAACTCTCATCAGACCCGCCATTCCCGGAATCACGGCACCAGACACTGTTATGAGCTGATGGACCCGGTCGTGCCTAGTATGAGGGTTCTGAGTCGATAGTCGGTCGAAGCAGCACCAAAAGGCCCCAATTACGCGATGCGACGGCCAACCACATGCAAGAATGATTATCATAGCTCCGGAGTTCCATCCGTTCGAGGTAGAATTTGGAGATACATGCTAGCACCTCATAAGGCTAAATGAGGGCCAAGACGGCACGCGGGAAGAGATCTGGCTGTAGCACGGGCCAACAAATAACCTCATGATGCGACTGCGTCCCACCGAACGTCTGTTGGACCAGTCACTGTCGAGCGCATCCGGGAACGACTTGCCGATGAACAAGACACCGGCTATGTCTTCCGAATGAGGCCCAGCGTTTTAGCCCAACAAATTTTTCACACATGGTCTGAGGCTACTCGCAGCCATGACTCTTGTGCGGCAAAGACTTTCTACGGTACAGAGTCTGTCCTGGGGCGTTTGGTTCCGCCCGGCAACTACTAGACGCGCAAGGCCAACAAGTCTTGGTCTGTGGAGACGTGAGTAACACACGAGTCCAAACATCTTTTCCATCACTTGATATAAGTGCGCATCGTTTCCGCCATTCTGTCTACTCTTTATCGAGTCCGCAAATCAGTCGGTGCGATCATCATCCAGCAAGATGAGTCAAGTGATCCAGGTGCGTCCCCACAAGCACCGATGTAAGCGGGCACGATGTGAAGGTTGGCAGAAGATTGAGAAAAAGCCAAACAGGACAACTTGCTGACCAGAATATAGTTGGGCCGACTATCAACCAATACGAACCCGCAGCAAGAATGAGCGCCAGTCTGGAAGAGGTTTGGAGACTGGAGAGAAGCAAGAATTTGGGTAAAAAAACCTACTGTGAAGGATGAGCAAGCGCGAGGGGGTGGAACTCACGCTTACCCTGACCGGCATGGTGTTCTCCGCCAGCCTTCCCGAACGAACCCCGAAGACTCCGCATTGATCCGGTTTAACCCGGGCCAATTCCTCGGCCTTCTTGGACCTTGCCAAGCTCGTCTATGCCGCACGCGCTCCGCTCCCGCGTGCCAAGTGGCCGCATCTTGGGTCTTCCCCTTTCGACCCATGCGCCTGGTAAGAATCGGAATCTTTTTTTTGGCACCAGTGGAGCTCCACAGACTCTCTGCAGGCCCCAAGAGTCTTTATCAGATCCGTCTGCGTTATCACGAGCATCATGAGACAGGCTTGTCCAGATGGCAATCAGTTCTTGGGAAAACCAAACCTTGAGCTGATCCGCTTGCCATTGCAAGTTCACTGACTCAAAGTTTTGGCGTGAGAAGACGTCAGTTTTGGCTGCTTGCCGGACTGCGCTCTTAGCAAGTCAATACCTAAGAATTGCTCTGAAATCAATGAAATCAATGATTTGTAAAATACTTGGCTTGTGCCCTCTACGCCTATACCCAATTCCATGCATGACT
Organism: Colletotrichum sansevieriae; assembly: GCA_026260285.1. Taxonomy (NCBI): domain Eukaryota; kingdom Fungi; phylum Ascomycota; class Sordariomycetes; order Glomerellales; family Glomerellaceae; genus Colletotrichum; species Colletotrichum sansevieriae. The sequence goes on along the minus strand of JAOQIF010000189.1, from coordinate 23,734 downwards.
CCCCAATAATCCCTCTTTCTGGTTGCCAAGCCCCAGTCGAAGGTGCTTCGAGAAGATGACTTAGTTAACGACGGGCACCCTGCCGATAGCGGACGGATCACGATGCTTATAAGGGGGCATAGCAGGACATCACCTAAAGACTGGCGATTTCTTCGTCGTTTCGCATATAAGTTCTCACCGCGTTTCTCTAAAGTCAGGACAGCTCCTTGTGTGCCTAACTAAAATGACATTCTTCAAACGTTGCCTGGTACTCCGAGCTTATTTTCCTGGCGCCTTATGATTATGACGTTGCTTCACCAAGACAACTTGAATAGTACATACTGAGCGTGCAGGAGAGAATCAGCTGGAGCTCTTTCTTTTCTTTTCTTTTTCTTCCTAATAGAAATGAATGACCCAGTCGAGGTTGACAGATGACATGTAGCTCGGTGACCGAGTTGTCGTCATAAAGCCGGACGCAGAGTCGTCATCCTTCGCATCAGTCGCAGAAGAAAAAGCAGCCACGGGTGAGCTATTTCATCTGTAAAGCCGATGGTGCGTTAGCTGCGCTGGTCAGTCCTTGTCTAACCATGGATCCTCGAAATTTCCTAATGAAATAGTTGTATGATCACAGCGAATTCAGGCATTGAAGTCGACAGTATGCTAATGGCGCGGGTCAAGACACAATTGATTCTGAGCTGTAGAGTTTCCTCCAGGCTGCAGCAGTTCAAGCAGAGATGTCTCAGAAACCTTCAAGTCATCGACGTATCTTGACGGGCATGGAACATACGCTTGGAAATTGCCGCAAACTGCGTAGAGTGTGTGCGTCCAAGCGAAGGAAGCTGTCTAGCTGACGTGGGCAAAACAAGAACTGCTAATTCCATGTACCTATTAGCAACCGCAGCAGTTTTCAGCCGAAAACGCCCCGTTAGATATGACATGACCACTGCTGCCCGGATTCTGGCTGGAATTTCAAGCGTCGTCCGTACCCAGCGCAGCAAAAAGGACGGATCAGAAATCATCAATCCCGGCCAAAGTCCCATCAGCTAATCAAAAGATGCCAACTATAGTCTTGTTGTCGCAGCAAAAAGGATACGACTACATGGCAAGAACGCTTTCTGTTTTCTTCGGGCTACACTTCCCTCTCCTGAAACCATAAATCCGATATTCGATGCACCAAACAACATCGAGGCGACAGAAAGCGGCGCACTGGTTGTTTGTAGCAACATGAGCGGTTGCAACTTGATGCGCAAGTGGCTGTCGAGGCGCGGAAGACAGCGATTTCCGTGCAGAAAAGAAGAAGCAGTCCTGCCAGGTTGCCGTTCTTCCAGAACGAACAGCGCTGCGCTGGAAATTGGCGCTCTCGTGAAAGGGAGTTTTAGCCGGAGCAGTTTACGGAGGTTCCCGTCAAGTCCTGCTGTCGTTGAAGTCTGGCCCAGTGTCAGTCCAGAGTCGATGCAAAGAGAATTGCAATATTGAGCGGCAAGTCGAGGCCAAGTCACAGTCATGCATGGAGTAATCGGCCATCCTTTCGGTTTCGCTAAACAATGAATTGATTCGTCCGTTGAGGTTCGCTGTGCGGGCTTTTGCGTCCTTTGATGGTCTTGACTCAGTGGTCTTATCACTCGTGAAGAGTTGCCCTCGGAATACGTCGTGGTAAACCCGATATTTTCGACGGCGCTTCCTGTTACCTCCGGCCCAGTCGCATTGAAGAGTTAGAGTCGCGATCGCGCTGAGCGGGTGTGGCCAAGTCGTTTTTTGGGGGCCGAGGGAGCCGGAGTCGGATCACGTCGGACTGCTTTTCCAATTCAAGTAACCAACGAGTTGGTGGTCAAGTTGGTTGGTTTTGTTGCATGGGAATATTGGGCCAAAACCCACAAAGCTCACTTAGAGAGCTGACAGGCCTGTTGTCGTCCAGGAAACTACTGTATAAATCTCTTAGTTGGGAGTTACGCCCCTGTCTTTCCTCTTCGCATTGACGACCGACAGACTCAATGTCGCCTGTTGTGCGTAAATGACAGCAACCCCATCATGGGAGCTGTGATCGGCCTCGACTTCGTCAACAACGCACTTGACACATAGAAAAAGCATCGTTTGATTTAAAAAAGCTTTCGAAATAGCTCACGCTGAAATAGCCACACCAGAGAACAGCCAACGAGCCACGTCAGCCATCGTCTCTGCCCACCATCTGTCTTCTATGACTCCGGATCCGGGTGGCACAATAGCAAGCTGGGGATGGCGTTCGCCTCCATCCAGCAGGCTCCTCGACCATGGACAGCGACTCACTTCAGCTTCGGCCGTCGGATGGCACCAGCGGCCTGATAAAGCCTCGGGGAGATCCAAAAGTTGGTCGTGATCCTCCGAAGCCAAGCGCCCCAGATCAAACACTAGATCAGCGCATGGTCCATGATGGCCTGTTTTCGCCGCCGGGCTCAGTTCAGATGCCAATCTTTTACCCAGAGTAGAACTGCACTGGAGGCGAAATGGGTGAGACTGCCTCCAATTCTTCGCTACCATGTCTCGATTCCGCTTGCCGCCATGTGCGTCCCGGCGTGCATGGGTAACGTTGAGTTTCTGCTCGCGGGTATCGGCAACCATTCGTTGACGGAGAGGTGACAAGCTAATAAATCCTGCAAGGATCCATGTCGGTGTCACCAGAACTGCGCCGGTGGGCTTGCAGAACCGATCGTCCATGGATGATAAGCCCGCTCAAGTGGGGTTTTTTGCTTAGCTTACGGGTATGTGGGAGACTATTCCTTGCCATTTTACCCACGGCATCGGCGATGCTCCCTGCACTCAATGTGTTGAGGAGGGAGGGGGGAAAAACATCATCAGCACCAGTCAATTGTCGGACTCTTCAATGGGTCCCTAGAAAAAAGCTACAGTGTAGCATCATAAGTTTAGTCCGGCAAGCTTGGCCGAGCATAAGTGAAGCTCACCTGGACTTCTCCAGAGACGTCTACGGAATCAACTTGCGTCCTCGGAGTGCAACGCTGAGACATGCAGACATTCCGCACTGAAAAGACTTTGATGAGAAGTGACCAGGCGTGCCAGGGCCGACAGAACACATTCTCGCTCCTCCCCCACCTCGTCGCCAGTCCACGGCCCGACAGAGGGCAACATGGGGACATTGAGCGTGGGTGGCCCCCGGCCGGGCTCCTTCATCCCCCTTCACGCCACTTTATTCCTCAAAGTTTTGTCCAGGGATGTGCCAAAGCAATGGCTGATCTTTGCACAAATCCGGTATGAACGGTAGTTCGTTCTATCAGCTAGGCATTCCTGTGTTGGAGGGGAGGGTCCAGGTACTACGCGGCCCTCCGACCCGAGCTAGCACGAACCCAAACATACCTCCGATGTTTCTCGATTTTTGATTCGTGCCTTGACATCTAATCTGATCATCTGATAAAGGGAAAGATGGGGCGACATCGGCTTGAGGCTCGGGTTGGATTTTCACCGTCTGTTGGCAGGGTCTGTTTCTAATATAGAAGGGCAGACAGAACCCACGTTTTTTGGCGATCTGGGATTTCTCCCTCTCTCTCCCGGTTCTTCAAGCAAGGTCAATAGGCGAGCTCAGCCTTCAATAGTCCATTCCTTCCCAGAGCCCTTCAATACCAACTCAACGCACTCCGTTGAGACCAGGGGTTTATAGTCGCACCGCGACGACAATCCCAGCAATGTCGGCGACCATCGAGGCTGGCGCACAAGGCCAGGAGACCGGCTCCGACATCGAGAAGTCCCAGCCCTACAACAATGGCGTTCGAGAGGTCACCCAGACCAAGGAAGAGTCCGACGCCGAGAGCGAAAACTTCCAGGATGGCGTTCAACGTGTCAGAGCCATAACCTCGGTCATGACCAAGAAGACCCTGATCAGCATGTTTGCTCTGTGAGTACCGGTGCCGTCCAAGCCACGCCACACGGCCTTTGCAATGCCAGCAACCGCTGACTTTTAACGACGACAGGCTCTTGCTCATCTCGTTCTGCGATGGACTCATGCAGTCGATCCAAACCAACCTCAGCGCTTTCGTCACGTCCTCCTTCCACAAGCACGGTCTCCTCTCCATCGTCAGCGTTTTCGCCACCATCCTTTCGGGTTGCTGCCAGATCCCGATTTCCAAGATCATGGACATCTGGGGCCGTACGGAGGCCTTCCTCGCCATGATGATGTGCTCCGTTATCGGCATCATGATGAAGGCTGTCTGCCAGAACATGGAGACCTACGTCGCGGGACACACCATTTACTACGTCGGACACTTCGGCATGCTTTTCGTCATTGACATCATGCTGGCGGATATGACCTCCCTCAAGAACCGTATGATCATGTTCGGCATCAACGGAACCCCCAACGTCATCGTCATCTTCGCCGGCCCCAAGATCGCCGACGAGTTCTACACCAACCTCAACTTCCGCTGGGCTTTCGGCGCCTTCGCCATCATCATGCTCGGCGTTTGCTTGCCTTCCGCCGGTGTCATGTTCTGGAACCAGCGCAGGGCTGAGAAGGCGGGTTTGCTCCGGAAGGTCAAGTCCGACCGTACTTACTTGCAAGGCTTCTTCCACTACCTTGTGCAGTGCGATAGTGAGTGCTTTAAAAGTAACTGTGCATGACAAATTACTGACAAAAACGCCGAATAGTTGTCGGAATCATCCTCATCGTCGCCGCTTTTGCACTCATCATGTTGCCCTTCAGCATCGTAACCTACGCGGCCCATGGTTGGAAATCTGCGCACATCATCGCCATGGAGGTTGTCGGTGTAGTCTGTATCCCTCTCTTCGTCTGCTGGGAGAAGTACCTCGCCCCTGTGACCTTCATTCCTTACAAGTACTTGGCCAACAGGAACATCATTGGCGCCGGCTTACTCTACGGCCTGATGTTCATCTCCATCTACTCCTGGGACACTTACTACCAGTCTTACCTCCTGGTTGTCCACAGACAGAGCATCACTAATGCCGGTTACATTCTCAACTGCTTCTCCTTGGCTTCTTACTTCTTCGGCCCCCTTTTCGGATAGTAAGTACCCCAAGCAGTGCTCTCTCGCAAATCAGCCGCTAACATGAACCCCTCTCCAGCATCATTCGTCTGACCGGAGACTTCAAGTACACTGCCATTGCAGGTATTCCCTTCATGGTCTTGGGTACTGCTCTGCTGGTCCCTTACCGGACTCCCAGCACCCACGTTGGTGTTCTCGTCGTCCTTCAGCTCCTCAACGGTATCGGCACCGGTATCTTTGCTGCTTGCGGTCAGATCGCCGTCATGTCGGCTGTCACCCACCAGGAAGTTGCCGTTGCCATGGCCATCTACAGTCTTTTCGGCTCCGTTGGCTCCACGGTCGGTTTCACCATTGCTGGCGGTCTGTGGAACAACATCATGCCCGCACAGCTGGAGAAGAGACTCCCCGACTACGCCAAGAACATGACTGCCACCATCTTCGGCGACATCACCGTCCAGGAGTCCTACGCTGATGGAGACCCCATTCGCGACGCCATCGTCGGCGCCTACGGCCACGTTCAGCACCTCATGGTCATTTGCGGTGCTTGCTTCATTCCTCTCTGCGTTGCCTGCATCTTCATCTGGAAGCGCGTCAACCTCAAGGACCTCGAGAAGAGGGGTGGCCAGACCAAGGGCAACGTTTGGTAGATGTTTTTTGTCGTATCACTGCAGCAGCATTGCTTAAAGTTGTCTCGGACATGGCTTTGGGCGTTGCATTATTATACACCACCAGTGAAGCAGTACCGCGGCTGGCCTCTCCACCATGTGCATGCGCATCTGTTAACCCAATGCTGTTTTCCGTTTCGGTTGGATTCAACATGTGTACTTGATCCATGATGGCCGATTGCCGAATGGGAGTGGTGGTGGTGGTATTGTTTAATCGCCGGCACGTCCCTGCATAGGGCAAAGGGCGTCCGCGTCGAGCTATATACATATGCCATCCTATCATATACGTAGAAACGAGTAAATAGAACGAAAATTTAACCCTTCTAAGAGTAAAAACCCCCTCTCCCCCGTAATCGCCGTAATGTGATGTTGATGTAATGTAAACCGCTGAGCGGAATTGTCACTACGTAGTTATATGGATCTGAGGCTCCGAATGGCAGCATACAATAAGTATGCTAACGCCGGGAGCGCGGTATTGCCGAATGGGAGAACCAGACAAGTGATATCCTTCATATACAATCCTTACAAAGGAACACAGACACAATCACAATCTTCAATGCGTCTTCGGACTCCGCGCCCTGTTTCTGTGAAGCTCGTGGATAAGCCTGCTGACCGATTTCCCGATGTCCCAACCCGGCAGCTGATTGGATGTCTCGCATTCGAACGTGTCGCGCAGACGACTGTTGGCTCCTTGAGACATTAGCTCACAAACCAGACAGCGGGCTTATAATTAGGAGGATTCAAATGCCGGCCATCAAAATGCGGAGTTAAGACTTGTCAAATTCGGCGATTCTGCCGTTTGGGCGCGGCTGTTGTCCGTTCATCCGCACAGCTGATTAATTCGATCTGCGGAACGGATTGCTGCGCCGGCCCGATGCTCCAGGCCGATTGACTCTACGCCGCCAGGGAGCAGAGACAGATTTCTTTACGGCGAATCAAGTCTCGTACTGTTTCCCGTTTATCGGAATCTTGGGATGCCGCAATGCATGGTCTTCATGTGGGGGCGGCATGCATGTTGTGATTAGTTACCCGAAGGAGTTAACGGTGTGTGCGGACTTTCCAGCATCCTAAACCTGCTCGTGCGGGATGGGATAATCCACCTTATTCGGGCAACAAAGTGTACGCAGCTTTCGCATGAGGCCGGTGGTCATCCAATCTTCGTTGAAAAGTTTGGACAATTTGTATCGTTGTGAAACGCTGGATTGACCAATAAAAAGGCTCATGGCTGCCATTTCAATTGCAGACTCTTGGACGAAAACCACCAACCTGACTTATATTAGTAGTCCCAGGTATTACTATCCCGCAGTACCGCCCTGCTATCACATCTGATCCTTTCTTTCATCACTATGGTCATCATCGAGAACCCGGCTATCCCTGAGGGGTCAACGGTGCTTGTTACCGGCGTCAACGGCTTCATTGCGTCTCATGTGGCCGACCAATTTGTTCAACAGGGCTACAATGTCCGCGGAACCGTCCGAAACATTGAGAAGAGCGCTTGGATCAGTTCATATTTCGACAAGACTTACGGAAAGGGGAGGCTAGAGCTGTTTTCCGTGCCCGATATGACAGCCGAGAACGCTTACGACCAAGTTACCAAGGGTAAGCACGGTAACAAGCATAGAAAAGGCTAGGTGCGAAATCTGACCAAAAACAAGGTGTTTCAGCGTTCATACACGTTGCTTCAGTTGTCAGCTTCGATCCTGACGCAAGCAAAGTCATCCCTTTGGCTCTCGCAAGCACCGAGTTCGCCATCAAAGCTGCATACGAGCAACATAGTATAAAGCGCTTTGTCCTCACCTCCTCTTCGTCTGCAGCTATCCCAAGCGGTGGCCTTCAGAACGAACTGCTGGAGGGAGAAAGCCCCATTGTGACAGAGGAGACGTGGAACTCCAGAGCTGTGGAGTTGGCCTGGAGACCTGGTCCCTGGGGCCCTGAGCAAGGCGGGATCGTTTACTCGGCCAGCAAGACCGCGCAGGAGCGGTTCATCTGGAGGTACTACCAAGAAAACCACTCGAAGCGACCCGATCTGGTTGTGAACGCTGGTAAGATTCCGGATGCCCTCTCAGAGTTCCTGATTCTGTTTCCTGACGCGTGCAGTTCTGCCACATATGAATCTGGGTAGAAGCCTTGACCCGGTGAACCAAGGCCACCCGTCGACCTCCGGCATCGTCGCCGCCATGATGCACGGCCACCGATCGCCGCCCGAACTCGGCTCTCAACCTCGTAAGTCATGGTAACTTGGTGCACGTATTCGCCAGGTCGAGCGGCTAATTTGTGTTCCTAGAATACTTCATCGACGTCCAAGACGACGGCCTGCTTCACGTTGCCGCAGCCGTTCTTCCTGACGTACAACAGGAGCGCATCTTTGGATTTGCGCAGCCTTTCAACTATGATCGAGTTCTCGACATACTGCGAAAGCAGAACCCCGACAGAAGCTTCCATGAGAACTATGCCAGCGGGGAATACCCTTTCGTTATCAAGCCGAGAGAGCGTGCCGAAGAGTTGATTCGCCGATTGGGAAAATCTGGATGGACGTCGTTGGAAGACAGCGTATTGCGTAACATTGATGACATTAGGGCGGCGGGTGCTGCTTGATGCCTGGTTTTCGTCAGAAGATATAGCCGAGAATAACTTTGAACACTTCCGGCTGCAAAATTAGATACACGCCAGCTTCCGATAGGTTTAGAACATTACATCATCAAGTTGACGGCAGAATTGCTCATTGGACCAGCAAAAGCGTGATGACTATGGAAAAGTATTGAAGGCATTGGCCGGGACTATAATTTCCCTTACACAAAATGTTTGCGCTTCGAAATATCGTATTAGAGTATAACTTGCAGTGTAACGAGAAGGTAGTATGTTAGTGTTGGGAAGATATTGTGCCCGTCTCACTGATGATGGATAGAAAATCGTCGTTCTTTTCGCCAGCACACGTTACCGAGCGGGATTTTGGCGCGAGAGACCAACGCGAGTTAATTCGATGTACAAGCAGATTTGCATGGTTCGGATGACTGGAACGCCCTATCATCGTTGGATCATCCCATCCTTGGGGGCTAAGAGTGCCTTACGCGTGGAGAGTAACGGATAACGATCAATCTACTGAAGTCTCGCACCAACTTGATAGAAACCTACAAAAAAAGTGACCGTCGGAGTGGTCGGCGCACCGCTTCGTACTGGCGGCACAGCGGCAATCAGCTCCGCCCAAGGGTGCTCCCTCTCCGTAATACGGGTCATATACACAGAGTTCTACACAGAGTTCTACACAGATTAAGTAGATTGGGGGCTGAACCAGCGTAATGATCATTACGATCAACTTGGCCTCATCTTAAGGCAATTAGGTTTAAAGACATCAAATCAAATTGTCAAGGCGACGACAGATTCTGACATCAAAGACTCCTTGTGGAATGCATCGATCTCTGAGACTTGTACTTGAAGATCATATCACCCTTGAGACCCACTGCTTACTCCATTGATCACAATCAACAACATTCCCCGCGACCCAGACCGCATCTACACACATTCAAAATGCAGTTGAAGCTCATCTCACTCCTTTCTCTCTTAGACCTCGCCCTCGCGGCGCCCGCTCCTGAGCCTGCGCAACAAGGACAGGTTGCACCTCAATGTAGTAGTGCAAATGACTGCAGGAGCTTCTGCTCTGGACCCTGCACGGCGCAGTTCTGCGGTCTTTCTGCCTTCGCGCAGGTGAATCTGCAATGCCCCAAAAGGGCTCAAATCATACACCGAGGGGAGTTGAATCAGTAGCTTATGCGAATAATTACTCTATATTGACCAAGGTTGCTACTGCGGATGCTAAATATTTGGTGTTGAATAATACGGGAAGTTCCATAGCTATGATTAGGATTCGGGAAGTTCCTTAGTTATGCTATATATATATATATATAAGACGCAGAATCCCCTCACCTAAACCTATAGGGAAGGACCTAATAATAAGATTAATATATTATATACTATAAATAGGCCTACTAAATCTAATAATTAATAGTCTAAATAAAATAATCGCTAATTAAAGCTATTCTTAATTAGTAGCTTATTTATAAACCTATTCTAGGTATAGATAACTATTTATATCAATACTAATACTTCTATCGTCATTATTATTACTTCTTACCTATCTCTTTAACCCTATTAATAGTTATATTAAATAATTAAGAGGATTAATCCTTATAATAATGATAGATTAAATTTATTTTAATTTTATATAGTATATAGAATTACATCCTTCCTAAGCTATTTTTAAAAAAAAACTATAAAAGGATTATATATAAAAACCAGTAACTAATAAACCTACTCCTTTAATTTTCTATAAGAAGATAGATCTAATAATATTAATAGCTTTATCCTTAGTAATATAAGGATTAAAATAAACCTCTATTATATAGGGATTAGGATAAATAGGAACTCTAAATATATCTCTATTAGTATATAAAAGGGCTATATTTATTCTAAGTATCTTAAGTAAAAATTCAAAAGAGCTTAATAGCCTCTTTATATTATAAGAGTTTTAATATAAGAAGTATATAGCTTGAAAGGAGTAAAACTCTAAAGTAAGAGAGAAAATCTAATTAATAGTTAAGTTAATTTATATTAAAATAATATTTAAGATAGAAGATAATCTTCTCATATAGATTAATAAGATTAAGAAGTAATTTATTTTAATAGATATTGAAGAAACTAACTAAATAGTTATTAATATTAATTAATTATATAAATAAGTAAAGACCTAAGAGTTTACTAATATAAATAACTTCAAGGAGTAATACTGGAAATAAGAAGATAATATCCATAAATTATATTAATATTCCCTTAATATATTTACTACTTACTTATATTTCAATAGCTTTATTAAAACCTTTAGATATATATTTTTAAAGGTATAAGCTCTAATATATATAATATATATTTAGGATTAGCTAGAGAAAAGATTAACTAGCCTTAAGAAAGTTATATATAATATAAGGGAGTAGATTAATAGACTTCTAATATTAATAATAGAGAGTTTTATAAAGAAGAAGAAAGATATTATAAGAGGATTATTCTTAGTATCTTCCCTATTATTATTAAATAAGCTTTAAAAATAATAAAGAGATAATAATAAGAAGAAGAACCCTAAGAAGAGAACTAGGGAGGAGGCTAGAGACTTAGAATATATAGCTATAAGTATAATAATTACTAGTATTTGAATAATAAGAAAGTATTAAAAAGATAGAAACCTAGCGCAAAGATCTTATTAAAAGTTAAGGAGAATTTTAAAGTAAAACCCTTATTTAAGGAGTATATTAAAAGTCTTAAGTTATAACTACTTAGTTATAAACGGACTATCCTAGCTTAATTTACTTTAATTAGGAATATATACCTATTATAAGATTTAATAATCTATAATAAAGGATTAATAATATATATATTTAGGGATTAATGATAGTTCTATAAGTATTACTAAGTACTAGAAGGCGACTTTAAATAGGTAAGAACTTAGAAAGTCCCTATCAAGAGATATAATATTATTAATATAATAATTACTAGGAAACTCAGTATTAACTAACTTATCCTATAAGGAGTTATATATTATAGCAACTTCTATATTAATATAGTTTCTTAATTTCTACTTTATAAGAAAGGATTATGAGCTGACTATAGCATAGGAACTAATTATTTATATAAGAGCAACTTTAAGTATATCTACAAATTATATTCATAATATAAGTAATAAGTTATTGAATTGCTAAATATAAAAATAATAATAGTTATACCTTAAAAGCATAGTTATATACCTTAAAAGCTATTCTTTATAGATATATATACCTTTAGTATGAAAGGATAGGATATCTAGGACCTAAAACACTCTCCTACTTATATAAATCCGTTAGAGGAGCTTATATATTATTAAATTATTAATTTAAATACTTAAAAATAACTTACTATAATGCTTATAGATAATCAAAGGTATTATAAATTATTTAAAGAGCACTATAAGAATCCCTTAAATAGGTAAAACTAGGAGAATATATTATACTTAACTTTTACTTAATAAATAAGGGTATATGGGATATACTAGTTATCCTATCTTTATTAATAGAGCAACTAGATTTATATAGGATTATTACTTTAATAGATATTAATTACTATAGATCCTTAAAGTTATTAATAAGTTTATTTTTTACCTTAAAACTTAATATCTTTTTAATATTAAAATATTTAAATACTATAAAGAAGTTAGGAGAATATACTTAATACTTACCTTAGAGCTATATAAATAAGAATTTAGTCTTAAGGTTTTAATACCTAATACCTAGGAGTAGAATAGAGGTATAGAGCATATAGTAGTAGTTATTATAATAAAAGCAAGAATAATAACTATTAACTCTAAGTTACTAGAGTAATTATAGCTTAAAATATTTAGAGCTACTACATATATATATATATATATATATATATATATATAAATACCTTTATAATTATAAGAATAGAGGACTCCTTTTAAGGCTTTTTGTAACTACTTTTAACTATATAAGTTCTTAATACCTAAAGTCTTATATATAAGAGCTTATAGCTATAAGGCCTTTGCGCTTATAAAGGAGGCTTAACTTTAAGAGAGAAGACTTAAGTATCTATCTCTAAGGGTGGAGATTAGGTATCTTATTAGGTATAATTCAATAAACTAAGACTAAATATAGAACCTAATAAAGAATTAAGTATATATTATAAGAGATATAACGTTTAATAACTAATAATTCAATAATCGATCTTTATAAACTATCTTAAATAACTTAAGAGTAATTAACCTTAAAGAGCTTAGATAATATCTTAATTTAGCTTAAGATATAGAGGAGGAAATTAAGGTTTAATAAGAAGGTAAGTAAAGTCTATTAGAGTTAATTAATAACTCTACTAATAATAAAATCTATAATAAGATTAAAATACTTAGAGAGATAATATTATTAGAAGAGGAGTATAAAGCAGATAAACCTTATTTGGACTCTAGAGAGAATAATTTAGAGGACTATGTAGATATAAGTTAAGATAACTTTATAATATTATTAAAAACTGTATTATTATTCTTAGTAATATAGAGCAAAGATATAAGGGTATTTATAAATAAGTAAAGTTATAAGAGATATCTTAGTAACTTTTAATTAATCCCTATACTAAGGATTATATAGTTAGTAGTATTTATAATAGGTATAAACTAACGACTAAAAGCCTTATATTATTAAAGGAATATCTATTTAGAGATTAATATAGACTCTAGAGAATCTAATATAAAACTAAAGGTATATAAATTAGTTTTATAATTAGGATAGTAATGATAAATCTTCTACCCTTATCTTATTATTATTCAGATCTTAGGAATTATCTATATAAGGAGGAATTCCATAAGGCTAAAAGATTTTATCTTAAATACTACAATTAACTAAAGGTATAATTAATAATTAAAGGATTAAAAATAATAAAGCTTTAATTATTAATAGGTATATACTTATAAGTTAGATAAAAAAGGTAAGCTTAAGAAATTTAAAGCTTAACTTATAATAAGAGGAGATTAATAAGTAAAAGATACAGTTTAAGATACCTATATAGCTATACTTATAGGACTTTTATTTTAAGTATTAATAGTAATTATAATAAGGTCTAACCTTAAGCTAAAGTAATATAATATTATAAATATATTTATATATATAGATCTCAATAAAGAGATTTATATAGAGTATCAAGCTAGATATAGAGATACATATATTATTCTAAAGCTAAATAAAGCTCTGTATAGACTTAGAAGATTACTTCTTTTATAATAACGCTATCTTTAGAAGGGATTTCAAGATATTTAATTTAAGTATATTAGTAAAGAAAGTTACTATTAGTATAAGAATCAATTAATCTTCTTCTATTATATTAATACCTACTATTACTATTACTCTAAAATACAAGAGGAGGAAGTAAGTTGAGATATTTAAAAGATAAAAGAGAAGTATTATTCTAAAGGTAGTAATAATCTTAAATAGTTTTTAGGTATAGATATTACTTAAGACTAGCTAAGGTAAAGGCTTTAGATATTATAGAGATTATATATTAAGAAGATCTAGAAATATCTAGGCTTTAAGATATCTAATTAGCTACTAAGAAAACCTATTAAATACCTATAAGTATAAAAGAGTTAAAACCTTACTAATCATAGGTATCTCTAAAGTAAATAGTAATATACTAATAAGATATTAGATTAATACTATATATAGGTATTATAACTAGACCTAATATAGCCTTTACTACTGGCTAACTTATTATTTTAATTATAATCTAAGTAATAAATATTAATAAGTAATAGATTAAGTACTTATTTACTTAAATAATATAAAAGACTAATACCTTAAGTTTAATATAGATAAGGGAACTGCTAAAAGTAGCTTAATTATCGCTTTAGATGTTAGTTTTGCTAATAAGTTAATAGATTATAAGAGTTTATAAGTACTTATAATAAAATCTATAGAGGAGTTATTAGTTAGAGGGTAAGTAAGTAGGATATAATAACTATGTTAATAATAGAGGCTAAACTACTAGCTTTATCCTAAATAGCAAAGGAAGGATTATTTATAAGCTACTTAATTGTAAAGCTTTAAGATTAATAACCCTTATTATTAAAAGTTAAGATCTAAGTTAATAATTAATACATAATTAACCTAGTTATAGAAAAACCAGAGCGCTTAAGATTATAACTTCGCTATATATAAATTTATAATTATTAGCTATAATAAGAAGTCAAAAAAGGATAAATTAAAGTTAAATTTACCCTATTAGTAGAGCTTATAGTATATAGACTTATAAAGTCTCTCTAGTAATAGAAAAATATAAATTCTATTAAATAAATAAATCTAGTAGAGAGAAACTATAATAGTAACTAAATTAGTTAGGTCTATAATTAGTTATTAGAAGACTTAGCTAGGTTCTTATAGGAATAATAACTTATGAAATAGGTTATAAGATAATAATAACTATCTAATAATTCATAGATTAATAACTTTATTTTTAAGTACTACTACTTATTATTAACCTTAGAGTATATAAGTTTAATAAGAAAGGGGAATATATTCACGAGGGGAATAGAACTTATTATAACCCCTTATGCTAGTAGTAATAAAATATTATTAAGTTATTTTATTATCGCCTCGCCTAATAATATTATAGATCTTAATAGAGCTATATATTACTAAAGATTAGAAGTTAATATAGAGTAAAGGGCTACGTATATACGCCTAATTATTAATACTAAAGGGAAGATCACGAATTCCTATAATATATACTCTAATATCCCTAATAATATAATCCTAGAGAGATAACTAACGTATAAGTTAGCTATAAACGCTAATATACTTATAACGAGGAAGAATAATAGAGATTAGCGATAATATTTAAGGTCGAATGCCGCTCTAGAGACTTTAGTAATAGGTATAGAATATATATTATCTAATAACGTTTAGTAAAGCCTAAATAGCCTTATTAGAGAAGGCGTGTTAGATAATATAGGAAGCTCTATAGCTATAATAAGGATATAGGAAGTTCCTTAGTTATGCTATATATATATAAGACGTAGAATCCCCTTACTTAAAACTACGGGGAAGGACCTAATGATAACATTAATACATTATGCACTGCGAACAGGCCTCCTGAATCTAATATTTGTTGATTTAAACTTTGCTGCGAGCAGCAAGTTTGGTATGAAAGGCTGCCGCGCTAGAAGTGTGGTTGTCAAGGGTGGACATTGTAAAGATCGATGACTATACCATTGGTCGAAGGAGGGAACATTTGGCATGCAAGAGCTTGTTTCATGCCTCAGCCGGACTGCTCAAGTGCTCAAAGTATCCGCTGGTCTAGTTGCTAGTCCTACATATCGCTTATTGAATCAAATTTCATCTCAAGCGTCTAGTTAGATTCAGCTTTATATGTCAAAATTGATATCGACCTCTGGTGAATTTTTGCCTACCAGAATCCATGAACTCATCACTTCGAAAATCTTTCGAATCTGCTATGCCACAAGTTAGAAAACCTGGCTACTACGGAACGTAGCACGAGCTAGTACCATTCACCTTCACATAACTGCCTGAATTCCTTTCCTTCGATTTGCGTATTAGAAATTTTATTCTCATTGTTTCACTCGAAGAGGCAATTCAACCCAGTATGAGAATCTGTTTTTCAGCGGACGGGATGACCTTTTCTCAGAGAATCTGGATTCAGGGGTAGTCTCACAAGAACCAACCCCGCTATTGTCCCAATAGCAACTTTTAATAGTTATGGTAACCGATTGGAATATATCAAATTCCTATTTATACCGTCCGAATCAACTATGGATCTTGGAGCTTTAGGTTCGCTGATGCCATCTACAGAAACTTCGGCCTACTATGTAGATACGCGGCGCGAAACGTCGTAGACTACGTTCTAGGCAGCAGTAGCTGCCTCGTCGCAATAAATGCGTCGTAAATAGTCAGGACGTTTTGGCATGTGTTTTCCTTACTCATAGATCTGGAGGCATTCCCAGGCGCTACTAGCTAATCAACTTTGCCTAGGGCGACGATGATTAGTACTGAAGGTTCGAGGTATTTGGTCGCGTTCATAATTCTATACTTTCATACTCTAAAGGAAGTCGATAGAAAACGGAGCTGATCAGTAATGCGCCCTCCCTAGAGCAGCGAAAGGCTTGGAAAGTTGACATCGACTGCGACGAGAGACCCCAATGCTGAGTTGAGCTTTCGACAGTCTGTTTTCGGCAACGCCAGACCAAAATTAGACAATCATGTTTGATAACTGTGTACGATGATCCTAGTATCTAGAGCCGCTCAGAATATTCCGCATGGCGACGACATAATTTAACGACAAGTTACCGCCAGTTTAAAAACATGGCAAGGATTTCTTTTAGTTTAAATATGAGCAGGATGTCGCGGCCAGTATACCTTCCGAATTTCCCTGAATGAGTATACTACAGCACTGCAAGATGCAGTTCTAGTAATTTCAGATGTGTCTAGGTGCATGGCTATGGTTTCATAATAATCCCTTGATATCTGATGAAACTGCTCTTATTAGTCTGCGGCATATTCTAAGAATTAGAACGCAGAACTTGTACGCATATGATCCTGTGCGATTCGCTCCCGCATCTCTCAGAAAATGACTGCTCTGCTAAGATCGACTTTGATGGCGCGGCATTTTTGGTGGAAGTAAAGGCAATACAATAGCCCGAGAGAAGCTGATGCCACGGCGAGAGAAGATGGTGCTGCTGACGTTGTTTCTTCAGGGATGGGGCTCAGACTTCACTCATTACTCTGCGTTTGCCCACTTCTCTCATACACTTGTGACATCTGCCCACTTGAACAACATAGAGTGACTTAAATGCCCATAATGTGCCATATCGGGAATCTATCATGTGCGATGATTAAACCTCGCTACAGTAACCACAACTGCCCACTACCAGGCAACGACCCTTAACGTTTTCTTCAACAGCCTGAAGAAAACTCACACACCTGGGTTGCTGAAGGAAAGTGATGAATACTAATGGCGCCGAAACTCCTTTTTGGATCAGAGCTCACCTTGCGTAGATACATCTAACAAAATGGTGCCAGAGGACATTTGGAGTAGTCTCAGTCTAGCTACTACGCGGAGTAAGCGAATCATAAGCTCAGTAGTCTTTTTTCCCTCCTTCTTCTCCTTTTTTTCTTCCGAGATCAAGAACAAACAAGTCATAACTTCCAGATACTTACGGAGCTGAGATTGATGTATGGCAGAAATAAAAGATTCGAAAAATTGTGAGAGCTCAATGCGGAGTGCAGAAAGACGCCGTTACTTCTAGACCAACTAGGGATAAAATATCCTGCTGGAGACTATGATGGCGAGTTAGCCCATTTTGGCAGGCTGTTAAGCAGCTGTGACCATGGTATCCCGGGCTCCATCTCAGTGGCTGCGATCCGTCGCGCGCGGCAGATCAGCGTGTGGGTGGACTTCCTAAATAGGCGCGGTCCCCGGCGATGAGCTCCGTTCCTTGATGATCCTTCCCGCGCAGTGGCCGACGCAGCGCGGAACGTTTCCACATGTGCTCTGATTGAG
The DNA here is from genome assembly GCA_026260285.1 of Colletotrichum sansevieriae. Taxonomy (NCBI): domain Eukaryota; kingdom Fungi; phylum Ascomycota; class Sordariomycetes; order Glomerellales; family Glomerellaceae; genus Colletotrichum; species Colletotrichum sansevieriae. Next base: position 6,009 of record JAOQIF010000189.1, on the reverse strand, counting down.
TCATCAAAGACTGAACAGCATGGTTGTTGTCCTGGTAGGTCATATGGATGGTGGCTAACATAGAGTCGCCGGATATTTAGGACTCAATGACTCGATTATGCTGACGGACTCAAAGACTACCGCGGCACTTCAAAGTCGAGACCAACATGGCAAGTCCACTCTCTTCCGTAATCAGTATTGAGACACGCCGTCTTCCTCAGCTGCAGCTGCAGTTGCCGCAGTACGCACAGCAGTGTGGCGGATACCGTCGGGGGTCCCCGATCACAGCAATCTACAGATGGGTGAATATTGCATTCCGCCGACAGGGAATCACCCTCAAGGGAATCGGCTCATCTTATCGCAATCAGCCCATCGACGAAGAAAATTTAGGAGGAAAAAACAAAAAACAAAAAACAACTGGCCGTTGACGAGACCCCACAAGTGAGTCGTCAAAAGGGGCGGCTGGGTCGACAACGCCATTTCTGCTTAAGTGAGCGCAACCTTGCCACGCTGCTCGGAAGTATTTTGCCAATGCCGAACGCGTTTTCCGACCCAACCTGATTCCAGACACGCTGCATGCCAATCCCGATTCTCAATCCACTCGCTCGCTCCCTCACAATCACTTAAACCGTTTACTACCCGCAGTCTTTGTTTGGCGCCCGTATCGCGGCTACTGCGACATTCTATTGCTTCTAGACTGGCACAGGGTTTCGGCGGTAGTTTTCATTTCCGGACGTACCTTATGGTTTGATTGGAATGTCCTCGGCGCCGAACGGAAGCCCCGGCGGGCAGGAGGAGAAGGAAACGGCGCCGGGTGTCGTTGTGGCGGACAGGTCTGTTTTGGTCGACAATGATAACAGCGAAATCAGCCCTCCGACGTCGTCATCTCAAACATCACCGCCTGCCGAGAAGCCAGCCGCCCCTGGCGGACCTCCAAATGGTGGTCTGCAGGCATGGCTCCACATTCTTGGATCCTTTCTGTTGTACTTCAACACTTGGGGTAGGTCTCTCGGGGTTGTGTTTCCGCGGATACAGCCATCGTGAACTGCCCTTCCTGGCATGAGTTCTCCACGCATGACACGATGGCTGACTTAATCACTCGCAGGCTTGATCTCAAGCTTCGGCGCTTTCCAGTCGTATTATCAATCGGAGCTGCTGAGTAGCAATACTGAGTTCCAAATTTCGACGATCGGTTCTCTGCAGAATTTCCTGATGGTGTTTCTTGGATTTATCATCGGACCCATCTACGACCTGGGCTACTCACGCTCTCTGCTCATCGTGGGGACGCTGCTGGTTCTTGTCGGATTAATTCTGCAAGCCTTCTGTCACAACCTCTGGCATTTTCTCCTTTGCCAGGGCCTCATCATTGGCATCGGAACCGGTTGTCTATCTACCTTGGGGGTCGCCCTTCCGTCGCAATGGTTTTCAACCAGACTGCCCCTCGCCAACGGCATCGCTGCCAACGGTAGTGGCGTTGGAGGGTAAGCAAAACCACACAAGTCCGAGCTGGATCCGGCTCGATTACTGACGAAACTCACAGCCTCGTGCTCCCCGCGCTCTTCCGAGCACTGCAGCCCAAGATCGGCTTCCGCTGGACCGTCCTCGTCTTCGCCCTCATCTCCCTCGTCACCCTCGGCATCAGCATCTTCGTCATCAAGACTTCTTCGCTCAAGACCCCGCCGAAGCGGCGTCCCTGGATCGACCGCTCCGTCTTCCACGACCCGCCCTTCCTGCTCTTCCTGGGCGCCTGCTGTCTGCTCTTCCTGGGCATGTACACCCCGTACGTGTACGTGCAGAGCTACGCGCTCGAGAATGAATTGGCCAGCGAGAACGTCGCGCTATACCTGCTTTCGATCCTCAACGGCGCCTCGATCGTCGGCAGAATCGTGCCTAATTTCATCGTGCCGTACACCGGCATCTTGAACATGATTGGCGGCGCCGTCTTCGTCATGTCCATCGTGGCCTTCTGCTTCGCCGCCACGGACAGCCAGGGCTCGCTCATCGCCGTGACGGTGGTGTATGGTTTCTTTGCGGGCGCTTTCTTCGCGCTGCAACCGACGACCTTTGTAAGGCTTACGGCGGACAAGAGTTACATGGGCACTAGATTCGGCATGGCTTTCACGGTCATGTCTGTTGCCATCCTCTTCGGCTCGCCTATCGCTGGCGCTCTTTCGAGGTCACACGGGTATTTGAGCGGCTGGATCTGGGCGGGTTGTTGTCTTGCGGCTAGTGGGTTCACCATCTTCACTGCCCGCGGATTCTCTGGAGGTTGGAAACTCACCAAGGCGATTTGAAAATAATTATGATCCTTATTGTATTGTGTAATTCATGGGGTTTTCTCCCTTTCTTTCAGTGGCTTCGCATAAAACTGAAGTCGGCTTGTCAAAGTTTCACGACAACGAAACCGAGAGACGCTGAACCCGTGGCGATGGGGCATGGTTCGACTTGCGGTTTCTAAGATGCAGGCGTGCTGGCACCAAGGTCATATGTCCGTGACTACCCGGGGATCGATCTGCTTGCGAGCCGTAGCCAGGGCTCGCGATTGACCTTGCAGTTCGGGCGGTTTCTGCCAAGGAGGGCCTCTGTCGTCACATCAATCGATATCAATCGACGGTCCATCCCACTGCTCCTCCTGAGGGACTGTGGAGAAGCAAGCAGGGTGCACAGCATCTTATCAGCGGTCGGTATGCCGCTGAAGGTGGGAGCCGCCGCTCCTGACTCGCTGCCACTCAGCAAGGCAATCTGGCTCGCTATGGGTGATTGATCTGCACGGTATCGCCCAGGGTTGGGTAATTGCCGCAATGCCTGCAGTCGTTGTGTCCTGCAAAGCGTAGAGTGTCCGTTCAAGGTTGTAGTCTACCGGGGCTAACAGGGCTGTTAAAGCCTGTTTGATGCTGCAAACCTCCCAGAGAATGTTGATAACCCCGACTTGGCTGCCGAGAGGTATAAGAGGTAGACATTTCGGGGCTGAAGAGTCCGAGGGGGTTTGGATTCTCAGACCTCCACCGTGACCTACAGCCGTGAGTTGCCTTGTACAACACGAAGAAAATGTCAATCAAGACTGTCGCTGTCGTCGGTGTAAGTCTTCGCATAAGCTCTTGGTTTCGATGGCATGGAAGCTCTGCTAATGCTGAAATAGGCTTCCGGCCTTGTCGGCCTCCGAGTTGTAAGAGCTCTTCAAGAACAGGGCTTTGCTGTCACGGCCATCTCCCGCGAGTCTTCGACGGCGACTTTCCCGGAGGGTGTTGCCGTCCGCAAAGCAGACCTCACTTCGGTGGAGTCTCTCACCGCCGCTCTCGCTGGGCAGGATGCAGTTATCTCGGCCATCTCTACAGTAGCTGCGGTCGTCCCCGGGTCGCAAGATCCACTTATTGACGCCTCTGTCGCCGCCGGAGTCAAGCGATTCATTCCGTCCGAGTACGGCCTCAACACTCGCAATCTCGAAGGCGAGATCCTCGGAGACTGGCTGATTGCAAAGACCAAAGGCGTCGATTACCTCATTACCAAGGCTCAGGCCAATCCCAGCTTTACGTGGACCGGAATCGGAACAAGCCTGTTCTTTGATTGGGTGAGTTTGACAAGACAGGGTCATTTCAAAGATGTTAGTAGTGACTGACTACATCTGTAGAGTATCACACGGGGTATCTACGGCATCGACCTGGACAAAAAGAGCATCGATATTTTCGACTCCGGCAATCAGAAGGTTTCGACAACATCCTTGGTTTTCTTGGCTGAAGGTATCGCGGCCGTGCTGAAGCACCCCGACGAGGTCGCCAACAAGTACATCAACATTATTGAGTTCGACGTAACGCAGAACCAGCTTCTCAAGCTGTTCGAGGAGGAAACCGGGACAAAGTGGACTGTGAACCACAAGACTGCCGACGAGGTGAACAAGGAGGGCAAGAAAAAGCTGGCGGCTGGAGGCAGATTTCCGTTCGAGGAATTCCTCATCAAGTACCACTTCGCTGACGTACCTGGCCACTCTATCCCCGAGGAGGGCAAGGCAAACAAGGTACTTCAGCTCCCGCAAAGCGATCTGCGTGAATTTGTCAGGGGATATATCAAAGAGCACAGCAAGTAGAGTCATTGGAATCAAAGCGTAGAGTAGCATGTTGAAGATACCGCGAAATGTGCTGACACGATATGGCTCCACTCTGACAAGACTTTCAGCGTCGAAGAATAAGAAGGCGAGAGGTATTCGCATGGCGATGTTGACTCGGCCATCTCAATGCACTTATCTCTTCGAAAGCCCAAGAGAAATTCACTTGTTGCTTGTGTAGTGAGTAGCAGCGATTCATTAATTCATATCGATATACTCCACAGTCATCCGCTTGTTTGCAAAAGCACTGCAGCTCATCGAATCCTGTATCTCCGGTACTGGCCTTCTAGTACTGCTGTACTTCGGGTGCATGGCAATATGTTCGGCACTAATAGACGACTATCACCGAACAGGCGCCATTCTCACGCTGAGACCACCATTCGCTCAATCGACATTAGTACGTTGTAGGCACTTCTGGCTAAGGTATAATCAGGCAGCCATCGCTGCCTAGTGCTCCTTTCGTCAAAGCGAGAGTCACCCCGTGGCTTCTCCCCCGTTCAGCAAGCTCCCAGACCCTCCATGTTGATGAAGGCGCTCCAGTAACGCAAGCTGTACATACCTCAATATGGTGAGATGTCTCCGTGATATCCCATACACGTACCCGGACAACATCGCCTTCACACGTTCTAGGGGGCCGATTTCATCCTGCCAAACATCCCACTTGTCAGACTGCAGAGATGGCGAACACTGCTCCAAAGATTGCCGAGGAGGAGCGTCGTGAATCCGCCAATGCAGTGGGAGAGAAGGCGCGATACTTGGCCGGAAGAATCAAAAGCAGCAAGCCAGTGATGCAAAACGCCCATGGGTACCAAAATGGGTAGTACCCAAAATCACCCACGGGTACTCTACGGGTACCCAAATTACCCATGGGTCTGGCCTACATTAAAAGCCCATGGGTAACGCAGCCCATGGGTTAACCTACCCATAGGTAGGCTACCCATGGGATATAGGTAGCCTACCTATATATAAATAACTATAGGTAGTAGTTATAAATTAATCTTAAGGATCCTATTGAAAGTAAGGTATATTTAGTATAAACTATTAGTTTGTAATAGTTAATATAAAATTTATAAACTATTTATATTAGAAGATAAATAGAACTAGGATAGCTATAAAAAGATTACTATAAGTCCTTTGAATATAAAGCATATTCTAAGTTATATAGAAGCAAGTAAAATCTTGAATTTAATCGCTATTAGAACTAGAGGAGATATAGTAGGAATATTACTAGGTAGTCCTCCTTCGCTTCTAGCGTTAAGTCCTAGACCTAGTATCCGAGGATATACTAGATAGTTGCTAAGATATAGGGGGTATAGGGGAGTAGCTAAGGTGAGAGAGTTAACTTAAGAGCTATTGTTTCTAAGTGCTTAATAAGTTATATGAGTGCTTATTAGCAGAACTATCGCTATTATTATTATTAGAGATAGCTTAACTTAGCCTAAGAGTAAGCAAGCGAGGTCTATCTCCTTTAAAAATAATAGAGATATTTATTATCTTATTAATAACTATTAGATAGTTTCTAATCTATTCCTTCTCTAAGAGAGCAGAGTACTAAAAAGATTCTCTAATAATATAAAGCTATTCCCTAGCAGCTTCTATAGTATTATTATTAGAAGCTTCCTTAAGTATTATCTAGGCTAACTAGGTTTCGTATTACTAGGTAATCTTAATACTTAAGATCTTAAAGATAGTCTTAGCTAAAAGGTTAAAGCAAGAGTAGTAATAGATAAGGCGGGCTAGGCTAAAGGAGCGTTTAAGGGGGATAAATATTAGTTAAATATATAAATAATCCCGAGCTATCCAGCAAATGCTATAGAATTAAGGATAGCTACTTTCTAAGTAGGCTTAGAATTCTTATATAGTTTCTATAGGATATATAACTAAATATATTAGATATATAAACGCTTAGTATAAAGTATAATATCTTACCT